>PVJD01018335.1:0-14781 GCA_004026545.1 Mormoops blainvillei | reverse complement strand
AAATCAACAGATACCTTGAAACAAATGAAAATGAGGCTACAACAATCCAAAATGTGTTGGACACAGGGAAAGCAATCCTGAAAGGGAAATTCAGAGCATTACAGGCCAATCTCAAAAAATAAATAAATAAATAAAATTCCACAATACCAAGAAAAAGCTCAAATAAACAATCTAACCTTACACTTAAAGGAACTTGAAAAAGTGCAACAAAGTCCAAAGTAAGTAAAAGGAATGAAAAAATAAAGATCAGAGCAAATATAAACAAAATATTCTAAAAAGCAATACAAAAAAATCATCTAATCCAAGAGCAGGTTTTTTGAAAAGATAAACAAGATTGACAAACCTTTAACCAGACTCACCAAGACAAAAAAAGAATGACCCAAATAAATAAAATCAAAAATGAAATAGGAGAAATAACAACTGACACCAAAGAAATACAAAGGGTTGTAAGAAAATATTATGAACAACTATATGCCAACAAACTGGACAACCTGGACAAAATGGATAGACTCCTAGAAACATACAGTCTCCCAAAACTAAATCAGGAAGAATCAGAGAACCTGAATAAACAGATTACATCCCATGAAACAGAAGCAGTAATCAAAAAAAAATCCAACAAACAAAAGCACTGGACTGGATGGCTTCACAGAGGAATCATACCAAACATTATGAGAAGAACTAACAACTCTTCTTCTCAAACTATTTCATAAAATTCAAGAGGAGGGAAGGCTCCCAAGCTCATTTTATGAGGTCAGCATTATCCTAAGTTTAAAACCAGACAAAGACAACACAAAGAAGGAAAATTATACTCCAATACCTCTGATGAACTAGGATGCTAAAATCCTCAACAATATATTAGTAAACCAAATACAGCAATGCAGCAGAAAGATCAGATACCATTATCAAGTGGGATTTATCCCAGAAAAGCAAGTTTGGTAAACATTTGAAAATCAATAAATGTGATTAACCACATAAACAAAAGGAAAGATAAAAACTACATGATCATATTGATACATGCAGAAAAAGCATTTGATAAAATCCAGCACCCATTTATAATAAACACTCTCAGTAAAGCGGGAATAGAGGAAACATACCTAAACATATTAAAAGCTGTATATGACAAACCCACTGCCAGTATCATACTCAACAGGCAAAAAGCACAAGCATTCCCCTTAAGATTGGGAAAAAGACAGGGATGTCCACTTTTGCCTCTCTTATTCAACAAAGTACTAGAAGTCCCGGCCACAGCAATCAGACAAGAGGAAGAAATAAAAGGTACCCAAATTGGAAAAGAAGTAATAAAATTGTCTTTATTCACACATGACATTATTCCATACATAGAGAATCCCAAATATTCCACACAAAAAAAACTACTAGAACTGATAAATGAATTCAGCAAAGTAGCAGGATATAAAATTAATATCCAGAAGTCAGTTGCATTTTTATATGCCAATAATGTACTAACAGAAAGGGAAATCAAGAAAACAATCCTATTCTCAATTGCTTAAAAAAGGATCAAATACCTAGGAATAAACCTAACCAAGGATGTAAAAGACCAGTACTCTGAAAATTATAGGATGCTGAATAAAGAAATAGAAGATACAAATAAGTGGACGCACATACCATGTTCATGGATAGGAAGAATTAGCATTGTTAAAATGTCCGTACTACCCAAAGCAATCTATAGATTCAATGCAATTCCTATCAAGATTCCAATGACATATTTCACAGAACTAGAACAAATATTTCAAAAATTTATATGGGACAATAAAAGGCCCTGCATAGCAACAGCAATCCAGAGAAACAAGATCAAAGTTGGAGGAATCATGCTACCTAATATCAAACTGTCCTATAAGGCCATATTAATCAAATCAGCATGGTAATGGCATAAAAACAAACACACCAATGGAATAGAATAGAGAATCAGACAGAATCTCTGACTTGTCAGAATGGCTATCATCAATAAATCAACAAACAAGAAGGTGCTAGCAGGGATGTGGAGAAAGAGGAACCCTTTGTACTGTTGGTGTACAGACTGGTGCAGTCACTGTGAAAAACAGTATGGAGATACCTCAAAAAATTAAAAATGGATCTGCCTTTTGACCCAGTGGTCCCACTTCTGGGAATATATCCAAAGGAACACAAAACGCTAATTCAAAAGAACATAAGCACCACTTTGTGCACTGCAATGTTATTTACAATCACCAATATATGGAAGCAGCCCAAGTGTCCATCAGTAGATGAGTGGATAAAACAAATGTAGGACATTTACACCATGGAATACTACTTGGCTGTAAAAAAAGAAAACTTTACCCTTTGCAACAGTATGGATGGACCTGAAGAATATTATGCTAAGTGAAATAAGCCAGTTAGAGAAAGACAAACACCATATGATTTCACTCCTATGTGGAATCTAATGAACAAACTGAACTAAAAAGGAAAATGGGGGTAGACTCATAGAGGGAGAGCAGGATGACATCTAGTATGGGAGGGTGGGCAGGTTAGGGGGTGCAAGGATTGAGCAAAAAGGAAAAAGTACTCATGGACATGGACTACAGTGTGGTGGTTGCTGGGGGTAGAGAGGTATAAGGGTACTAAAAGGTAAAGTAAAAAAGCAATAAAGATTAAATTTTTAAAAATTAAAATAAAAACAAAAAATTAATCATGTCACCAAAAAAAAAAGGGGGGGTGATGTTAATTCCAATGAAAGAGACCTATGTTTGCATCCTAGATCTGCCATTCCTGGCTGTATGACTTTAGGTAAGTTCATTTCTTTGGAAATTAGTTTTCGTCTATAAATTGGGGATGCTAATGCTTCCTTAAAGGGGTTTTTGTGAGGATTAAGTGAGCCAACATAAATGAAATCACAGAGTTTGGTGAGAGACACAAGGGCTCTATAAATATTTATCAAATTGAAAAAAAGGAAGAGGAGGGGCCTTCCTGCCCTAAAATGTCTTACGCTGCTGCCTATCACATCATGATATTTGGAAGTCATTTCTTTGGGGGTGAAGACTCATCTCCTTTAAGAATAATGAAATAATGATCACTCATGTACACTTTAATGACACCCTGCAGCTTTGCAGGTTTTTTTGAAGAGGTGAAGTTGCCGAAACAAGCACCCCAGAATAACAAGAGACCTGGAGAGGATGCTGGTTGACAGTCACCCTTGTACAGTGATGTGGTAAGGGAACACAACTTTAATGAGCATAATGTTGGGATTAGCCCATACGCATCAGGAAGTTTCAGATCAAATATTTCGTATGTGCTTCCAAACACCTGTCAATCGTCATGTTCACAGATCACAGAAACTGGAAATAGTCTTAGAAATCACTCTACCACATTTCCTTTGAAAACGACAAGTCTGGGGCCCACAAAGAAGGACATTTTATGATTCTGAGGAGAACTGTAAGAAACTGCTGAATTCTGATGCTTCCTGGGCACAAGTGTTAACATTTACATCCAACTACTTAGAGAGACCTGACTCACCACCAACTCACACACAGACCCGAAACTGCCACCTGAATACTGAGAGCAAAGGGAGGTCTCTGCCGTGTCATAGGTGGAGGCACAGATACAGCAACACCTAAGGGCAACAGTGGTGGGGAGGACACGGGCACAGCTCTCCCGACATCCAGCCCCTCCTCACACAATGCCAGAGCCAAAAGTGAGATTCGGCAACAGCCCATTCTCTGACAGCGTGTGCGCTGCTTGGGTAAATAGTGGTGTGATTGAATTCAACCAATTTCCCCCCGATTCTCTCAAATGACTTTGTACACACAGTCATGGTCCCAAACCTATCCCTTAATGAAGGTGCACTCTTATTCTCCTGAAAATTTCGGTCTCTCCTCTCCACTGCCCTTCGGAGGATACACTTCCCTGCCCCACTGTTGGCCTTGGCCTCAGAATTTCCTTTGGCAACTAGAATGTTTGTAGAAGTACCAAGACACCAGCCCCAAGCAGAGGCTCTCAGAACTCTTGCACCAGTTTCCTTTGTCATGAGAACATCAAGGCTCAGGTAAGAGACGCCGCTATAGGACGAATCCCAGAATGAAAAGATGCACGGAGCATACCTGCACCTCCTGACAGCCCGGAGCCGATCATCGGCGGCCATCCCATGGCACCAACAAGCGGCACGAATGAAAATACATAAATGTTGGAAAGTAACCAGAGTTTGAGGTCTTTATGCAACATAACCCATAGAAAACTTTCTCCTACGCTCCGTTTGTTGGATTGTGACTCCTTAATGAAAAGATACACCTATTTTCTCCTCAGATAATTGTTTCTGATTACTTACTCTGCACTAGAAACTGTGTTAAGTGCTTCGCGAATCATTAGTTCATTTGATCCTCACAATGACCAATAATTGAGATATTTTGTTTCCGTTTGACACAATAAAGTTGAGGCTGAGAAAACCGGAGGACTGAGAACAAAAGGGATTATTCACATAACTAGAGGGTCCCGGTCTGGTACTTGAAACCAAGGCCATCCACACCAGAGCCCGGGCCCCCACCAGTACCACCAGAGACTGCTGCTGTAGGGGCTGACACCTGGCACACAGAGGGGCCTGAGCGCCAGGACCTCTCCCCTGCCCCAACACACATACTATCTCCCAATGTAATATAATCTTTTTTATTTTTAAAAAGACTCTTGGGTTGGGGTGGGATGACCTGATGTTCAGAACGATCTAAGCACCCCACAAGCCCATTTTTAAAAGTAGGTTGAATTTTGAGCCTTCCCAAAGTTAACACAGTCAATTCCTTCATGCGCAGAACCAGGCAGATCCAGCTTTATAAAGTCCTTCAGCCCATTGCCCAGTAAGGCACAGCGGTGTCCTGTGAGGGCCATAATGCTTCTCCCCTGATTTACAGCCGCATCTATTCTGGGCCACTTGTGATGGGGAGTTCTTTTCCCCCACTCCCTGACAGCTTTAGGGATTCTTCTCGGGCCATAATTTCTGAATATTTCTACCCCTCCTCTTCCCTGGCCCTGGAATTTCAGCTAGTTTCCATTCAGAAAAAAACTGCTCCATTTATTCTCAGCTTCGTGGGCCTTTATACATTTATCTACTGTTTAGCTGATCAGGTATTTAAAGAGAAGCCCATCTCCTTTGACGAGCGACCCTGCTCCTTTTCCTCATTGCTCTGAGTTTCTCCCCGGCAGATTCCGTACCATTTTATATATTTTCAGGCTTCCAACTCATTCCATTTTTCTCTTCCTCTTACCAAATGGGATCACAGATGTGGAAGGGCCTGGGAAAATATAAAAAAGGTGTGTAAATACTTTTTTGTTTTTGTTGTTGCTTTTAAAACTAACAACTTCCCAAGTTCAATTCACTGAGGTGAAGATTTCTGGATACCTTCCCAGCTTCAAACAAACCAAAGGCCAGGGCTGAGGCCGTCCAGCCCTGGACTCTCTGGGACACACTGCTGCCTATAATAAGCAGGCTGCTGCCCTGGCTTCAAGATTGCTCGGTTACCAGCATTTCTATTTCCATGATGTCTCCAGGAAAAAGAATTAGTGCACTGAAGTGAAGGGAGCTTACTAAATTTTGAGAGCAGTATCTCAAGAAGCTGCTTACATGGGGAAAACATGGGGCTGGATTCAAATGCGAGCATTGCCATTCATAAACTGAATGACCTTGGACAAGGTAACCTTTCTGCACCTCCAATTCTTCATTTGCAATCATACCTGGACTGGTATGAGGACTAAATTAAATGGTCCTATAAAAACCCAAGGCAGAGTGCCTGTCCCCCAATAAAACTGTGTGACTAATAATATTAATAAAGAAATGGAAGTCCAGAAGCCAGAGCAAATAGTTTAAATGCTCTTACGCTTTCAAATGGGAAGGATGGCAAGGATCTGAACTCTTTTCTCACGTAGAATATCAAGAAACCCAGAGATAAAACCAGGTTCAAAAAAGAAAAACAATAAAGTGTTAGCTCTTAAAACTTTCAACAACCTATGTGAGATCACCTAGAGAGCTAATGAGAAAGCAATGAGAACCCAAGAGGCATGACTTCTAGCCAGGATATTTTCTTCTACTGCAGAAAAATAAAATTTTAAAATATTAGTGTGTTATAACATCATGTACTGTTTCATGCTTACACCTAAGCACTTTTTAATGCAGTTTTTGTTTTGTTTTTTTTTACTCTAGACTCCCTTTAAATTCTCAAGTATTTTGCTTTTCCATTAGGAGGAAGACAAGGGAAAATGTCAATATCTGAGGATAGTGATGCTTCAAACACACACACACAATACAACACAACACACAAGTTACATATATTCCTTTTAAAATACACTTCGGGGGTCAATATTTCCTTTGGAAATATGTAGTATTTGCTTAACAATCAATGGAAACCATACAACCCCGAACATTTCTATCAGTGGTAAAATCTCAGTACGTCAAGTCACATGCCCAGGCTCCTTTCTGTAGACTTAACATCAAGGTGTCACCATTATCCATAATTCGTTTTTGAATCAGCTCTTAAAACTTAATGTGGCTTTTATGCCTGGAGATAAGATGGGATTTGGGGTTGGCAAGTTCCAGTGGCATACGTGAGGGCCGCTGATTGATCCTAATTCTCTAGAATGATTTAAAGCCTTAATTAGCCCTGGAAGTTATTACTTTGGATGGCCCCCTTTGCACCATCTTACACTGTGAATGGGTGACAACCTGGGAAGGCAGACCACACTGAAGTGAATCAGTATTCCATTAAAAAATCTTTTCATTTTGAAAGACACTGAAAGTGAACAGAGTTAAAAGACAAAGCTGTTCTCTAAAAGAGAATGGGTTGTGAGTTGGGTTACATGACTAAAAGGCTTGGCAGAAAGACAAAAGCTGAGAACGGAACCAGGAGGCTTCGGCTCCAAGAATCCCTGCACTGTAGCTATCAGCCTGGCTCAGCCATGGTCTGGCTCCTGTGCCAGTCCTTTAGAAGCCTACTAGGTGACCGCTTAAATAATGTGGTAAAGAATTCATGGTCTTAGTAAATGAGTGTTGCATGACTGGCAATAGTGTCTGATTTTATTCCTTCTAGATAATATTTGCATTTTAATAGTTCTTCCAGTGGCTTAACCCAGAAGGTCCCTCACCATCTCATTTCAACAGTTAATTGTGATCCTCAATCTAGTCAATTATCAACTTATCAGCCAGGTTATTGCTCTCTCAAGAGTCTTTCTTTTAGCCAATGGGATTTGAAAGGAAGACCACAGAAGTGAGCCCATCATTCTCTCGTATTCCCAATGGCCTGGGGTGAAGAAAGGGGCTGACTACATGTTATATGTCTGTTTCTTTCCCTCCCCTTCTATGCATTTACCAGACATTGTGTGCCGTGCCAGAAAGTTTTGTCACAGGTCTCTCCACCCTGAAGTATGTGACACAAACCAAATCGTCTCCATGGAGCTCACAAACTGTTACCTGCACTGGGAAAGTGGGAGTGGTAGTTGGGGGTGCAAGGAGGCCCAGACGCTGCCACAGAAACAGCAAAACAAAGTATGCAGTCACGAGTTTTTGGGGAACGTGACGGAGGAGCAGGTCTCCCTTGTGAAGGTAGGGAGAGGGCTATGGATGCTCTGTGTCTTGGAGGACTTCACATTCGAGCAAAAATTTGAAATAGAGCATGTCCTAGGACGGAGAGGAATGGAAAGGGCACCCCGGAAGGGCGGGCCGCTTGGCAGGGCACAGAGCTGTGAGGGTGAATCGGGTGTTGCTACGAATTGTGTTGCCTCCCCGCCCATGAAAGAAAAAAATAAGGGAGGAGAGCGAAGGGAAAGGAAAGCAGAAGACTCAGTTTCTGTGTCCTTAATGTCCAACAAGCGAGCCAGGGAATGCCCTCCCTCGGCCTACACCAGCCCCAGGGACCCCCAGAGACATCCACTGCCTGCTGCCACCAGTGGCAGGACGGGTTCATTCTTTCAATGAGCCCATGTTGACTCCTTCTTCCAGATTTTAGGACTAAGGGTACAGGGAAAGGCCATATTCCTTAGCAAAAATGGAAAAGAGTTTCTTTGAAACTGATCAAATGCAATTAAGGCAGAATATCCAACTTATATACCTTTGATTAACCTTTATCTAGAGAGAAAGGATTGGTGATTAAGAATTAGATGAGGTGACTAATTATATCAGGAATCTTCCTTCGAAGAAATCTCTTTCAGTACCAGAGAAAAGGCTGATAAAAAACAATCATTGCTATAATGGTACCTTTTAAGGAGAATAATTAACCTGTAATAACAATTTTGGCCTTGACTTAAGCCCTGTAAAATAATCCTTTTCATTAACTACAAGCTCTGTTAGCATCAATAACGAGCATTCATTTAGAAATAACTGCAGCACGGGGCTCCCTAATGGTTGAATCTGTGGCTGCTCGGTTTCCAGATGACAGGCCCTCAGCCTGGGCTGCTGCAGGAGCTGCACATCCCTACAGGGGGGGCTTTGAGTATATTCACTGCAGGGCAAAAAAAAAGTTATATCTGGGAAGCATAACTTTCATATGACACTGGAGTTTGCAGGGAGGAAAATGAAGAAGGAAGAGGGGGAGGAAGAGGGGGAGGGGGAGAAGAAGCCATCGCCACCACTTCCAGAGTCCTGCTGATCTAAGCGTTCGATGCCTGCACGCCTATGTACACAATGATAGTGAAAGTTCTCCTGCCTGCTGCCGAGCTGGAATTGCCATCCAGACGCTCTCCAGGATTGTCCCAAATGAAGGGAAAGCTTCCTACAAAACACAACCCAGAGAAAATTAAGAGCATTACACGGAACTGTCTGTCCTTTGTATAACTCCAAAATTTAAAACGATGATGTGGCTACTCAGCAGGCATTTCTGCTTTCCTTCTTCCTAACAGAAGCTTGATTTTGATCAGATTTGGGGCATCTTTGTACTCAAGGGCACTGGCCTAGACCTGGGAAAGGGCTGTTGAATAGCTTAAGCCAATGCTTCTCAAAGTGTGGTCCCCACACCAATAGAGCACTTGTGATAAATGCAAATTCTCAGGCCCTACCCTAGACCTACTGAATCAGGAACTGGGGATGGGGCCCAGCAATGTCTGTTTTAACGAGCCCTGCCAGTGATTCTGTTGCATTTTCAAGCATGACACAAAGCGGATTGTGTCATTTCCTTTAGATTTCCTCTCGATTTAGGCATAGTCACGTAAGGCAGCCCTAGCAGACAGGGCACAAGGAGAAATCCACTGGGGGCCTTTAGAAAGTCTTCCTTTTTCTTATGAAGGAACTAAGGGCAAACACTTGCCCCTTTACAGCTGTGTGTGAAGGTGCCTACAGCTTCTTCACCTACCAACCCTGAGGAAGACAGAGTAGACAGAGAGAAAGGACCTCGGTCCTTGAGTTTGTCCTGTGCCACTGAATGAACCAACCCTGGAGCCACATTCTGGGTCTCTCATTACATGAGATTGTTTAGCTACTAAATAACATCTATGATGCACATGTGCCAAGTGCTGTGGTGACTTACGGTGACTCACGTGCATCATCTCAACTCATCTTCACAGCTGGTCTCAGTGCCCCATTGACCTAAAATCCTCACATTAGCAACATTTCTCTGGAAGGTGGTATTTAACATGCATTGACTGACCTGGGAGTGCTCTGAGAGCCTTGGCCCACTCCATTTTTCCTGTTTTGCCTAGAGTAAGGGGTCTTGGAGAGCACAGAGAGATCTACCCTGGGCATAGCCCGACCTGCCCATTCATTTATGAATTAGATTTCAGAGGGGGAGAGAAATCCAAGAGTTGTAGAGAATCTGCGTGGAGCACCACCTGAGGGATGTCTGTGGAAATGCGCTGCATAATAGAGAGCAATGGACATACAAGGGTTATGAGCCAAGCAGTGACCATGTAGTGGACCAGGGAAGTGGCCAGGGACACACATCAAGCTGTCTTTGCCTTTTATCCCCAGGAACTTTGCCTCCTAACACAGTTGCTGTTGGTTCCTTTCTCTTCCCTATTTCTTTCTCTAAGGCCCACAGCTCTTAAATATGCAAGACTTAAGCACTCTTTTTTTATGTTAAGGAAATTTTAATTTAGTCACTTCAAAGTAATTTTTTTCTAGCACTCGCTGTGCCTTGTACATAGCAGGTACTTTTCTCAATATCTGTCCACAGTCAAAATGAAAAGCTGAAGCTGTAATGCAGCTGAACTGTAGTATCTACCCGCCCTTGACTGAAGGTCAACGAAAAGTACACAGGACACCCTGAAAAATAAAGGACTTGATGCTGTACTGTTTTACCACTTTGTCTCATCCTTTAACCCAGAGAGAGAGAGAGAGAGAGAGAGAGAGAGAGAGGTGGAGGTGAAACAGGAGAATGTGGGAAGAAAAGAGGAACAAAGGGTATGAGTGACATAGATGAGGAGTAAATGGATGTGAGCACTAGTGGATTCTCATCCTACTCGACCGGCCTCTGAAAAATTACAACCAAGATCCTTTTTTAAATAGTTATTTTCCTTATAATAGGGATGGAAGGAAAGCACAAGTTTGGAATAAGAAAGGGATCTTCAGGTTTTGAAACCTAATCCCAATGAGAAGAACCAAATCTTAATTCACCACTTACCAGTAGTATGATCTGGGCAAGTCACTTAAGAGAATGTCAAGTGCCTGGCATATAACAATGTTCAATAAGTGTTAGCACTATGTGTCTTATTTCTCCAACTCCCTTTCCCCATTATTAACTTATCTAATGTCAAGTCTGATACTCTCTGTGCCAGGTAATGCTTAAGAAAAGCTACAAATGAAAGCCTGGTGCCAGGAGAGGAGGCCAGCTTCAAAACCATCCACCAAGCTCCACAAGTTCTATTTCATTTGGTCACATTATCTGCCAAGCAGCTCATGTCTTGTTGAGAATCAGTGCTTTACTTAAGAAAAGCTGCAAATCAAACAACAGGGCTGTCCAGGGAACTGAGGATTTAGCTCTTTAAACATTTCCTTATATAAATAGAAATGATTGCTTTCCTCTAGAGAAAGCTTCATCCATCTGATCTCTGAAGGATTGGAGAGGGTGCCAAGAGGATCATCGCATCTTCTGGTGAACATTCCCGATCACCTTAATCCTTCACTGGCAATCTTCTGATCTGACAGAAATAAAGGTTACTGTGTCCCTCAGTTTTAAAGTATTAGGGGGAGGGGGTGTGGATCAGAGGAAAGAAAGAACATAAAAATCACCAGGGAGGCAAAGGAGAGGGGGAAAGAGAAAATTGCTTTTAATACACTTGCATAATCCATAATTCAGCAAGCTTTTCACTTCTCTTATATCTAAAAATCATGAAATTAAGTTCTAAGCAAAGTGCATAATGTATGAGGGGCCTCTGTGCTGATGATTCCCAAATCCCTATGCCTAGCCCTGACTTCTTACATGAGTTCTAGTCCCACATTTCCAATTATCTGCAGGACATTGCTACCTGCAGTCAGCTCTTATCTCACCTCCCCACGCGCAAACACAACTTAATCCGCCCTTCCAACTTTCATTTCTTCCCCAATTCTTCTTCCCTATCAAATGAACCACTGTTATCCTAATCTTGCTGGCAGAAAGTCCTAGAAAAAGTTGGAGTCCTCCCTCTTCTGTCTCTGATGCCAAGGTCTATAAAGTTGTTTGGAGTCATTTTTTTCTCTGCTATGTCAACTTTCCAAATCTTCCCTATCCCACCACTCCAGAGGGCTGACTGCAGTCTCCACATACTAATCCAGGCTGTGCGCCATTACCAATTCCATTACTACAAAGCTATTCCCATCGGACCCATTGATGGCTGCCGCCTTCTTGCTATGAGGTTAAACACTCTTGGTTTCTCTCCAAGTCCTGCCTGTCATGTCTTGAGCCCATCCCCTCCATTCAACTATACTTTCCAATATAAAATCTCTTCTCCAAACAAAGATGTCCCAGCAGAGCATGAGCTTCGTATTAAGTACTCGAGAACTAGTTTTAATCAAACTGAATACAGCATCCCTCACCCCATGATCCACGCCCCCTGCTCCCTTCCTGGAAGGCTCCCTTCTTTCACCCTGACTATCCAAACCCTGCCCGCCCTCCAGGACCCACAGAGTATCAGCTGCGCCAGGAAGGCGCTGCCCGCGTCCCCTGCCCACTGCTCCTTTCCCCAACACGCTTAGCCTGTAAGTCTATAATCTCTTGTACTATTTCCAATTGAATAGCTGGTATAATACTTATAATGTCTTCTATTTTACAAAGCACTCTTCTACGTATATAATCTTAACAATCCTGTGAGAAGGGACTCATGCTCTGCCCTTCACTACGACTCAAGAGAGTTTAAATGAAGATCACGAAGCTAATTGATGCTGGTGTCAAGTCTTGAATTCCCAGTTTTTGATTTCAAATTCTGTACTTTTGGTCTTCCCTATTTGACTATGAGTTCTTCAAGGTCAGGAACCACATTTTGTAATTGTTACCCTTTACCCTATAGAACTTTACAAAGACCTGAACAAACAAGAGGTCTCTTTGTTAAAAGGAGAACTGAAGCTAAGGAAAGAGTCAATGAGCTATTAAGAAGTGAGCAAATAAACTTATAAGGTACATTCTGTATTCACGGGGGCATAAGTTATTAAAGATGGAAAGGACTTGGTCAAGCAGTCCTTTTAACAAACCCCATTTTCATCGCCCATCCATTCTTTGTTCTTTCCATCACTGATTCAGCAAGTGTTTACTGAACACCTTCTGTGTCCCTCAAACTGAGATACGTAAGTCAAATACTCCCTTATCCCTCAAAACTTACCCTAATATAAACCCTGCAAACAAGGAAGAAGGAGTACAGTTTTATCATATGTAGGTACTATAGATATGGATCTAGCTATTATCTGCCTATCCACCTACCTACCTACCTACCTCCTCTACCTCCCTACCTATTGTCCACACAATTGGTCCCTGACTGGTTGTAATGATTAAAACAGAACACCAGAACAAAGCACTGTGGTTAAGTTTACTATATATCTAGAAAAGCATCAAAATACTTGGGTTTTTGTTTGCTGTGAAAATGAAAATAAATTTAATTTTATTATAGTCTCGATCCATATTAGTTAAGAGTCAAACAGATCATATCACAGTCTGCTAAGTTACCAAACGTAAGAATAAAAGGTTATCATTTCTTATCACTGCTCTGTGAAATTCTACACGACCACCCCCACGCCAACAGTTTGCAGAAATGGCATCTTCCCAGTCCCCACAGTACTACTTCAATGCCAGTCCTGGGAATAGGTTAGAACACAGAATTTTCATATGAAAGGGACAGTAGAGATTACAACTCACCTATTTCAGATGACAGAACTAAGACTCTAGAAAGTTTAGGTGATTTGCTCCAGTTCAGACAGAACAACTTGGCACATCCTAAAACAAACACCTAATGCCATGACTCCTAGGTCAAGAACTCTCTTTCCTTATACCACTGTCTTGACTCACACAGTTTTTCAAACTTCATAGATAATTAATGAAATACAGAATTTTCTGCTTTGAAAATAAAAGATCTTATAATAAATATATCAAGCCCAGGCCCATGTGTGCTCTGCTCTGCTCTACTCACAACCCTGCCCTGCAGCTCCTGATGTGCCTTCAATGCTCAAGCATGTCAAATATTTATTTGAAGACAGAAGTGGGTCTGGATAGAGACCCAAGATGGCAGAGGAGTAAGTGGAAGCTACACTAACCTCCTCCCAGGACCAATCTGGAATTACAACTAAATTGCAGAGAAATCATCCTGAATAACCAATTGAACACAAGCTCGGGAGAAGTGTCATAACCAAGGACACAGAAGAAAACTTCACAATGTGACTGGTAGGAAGAGTGGAGGAGGTGCAAGAAGGCTGGCTGGGCTCCCACAGGTGGCAGCTAAAGATCCAGAAGGATATTTCAGAAGCCAGGGTGTGCCCTGAGAAGTGTGGGGTCTAAACCCGAAGCCAGACTCCTCAGCCTACAGCACCAGAGTGGGAAAGGAGCCCAGACAGCATGCAGCTGTGAAAAGCAGCAGTGTTTCTGCTCACCATAGAGAGACAGTTGGAGAAACAGAGACCCTCTTAAAGGGCCAACACACAAAATTTTGATTGCAGCCATTGATCCTAGGCTCTGGCAGAGGGAGAGCAGAGAGCAGGCTAGAGACACATGAGGAGGGACTGGGGCTAGTAGTTCTGGGGAGAGAAATGAAGGAAAAGCCACCAGGATCCCTGTGCTGAGTCACCCCCATACTGCAGAAGCCATCTTTTCTAGGCAGAGCACTCCCCTCCAAGAGGTATCAGCCTGAGGAGAAGCAATAGCCCTGCTCCCAGGAGTTACTCTGCCCCACTCTGTGCAGCCTAAGCCAGGCTGCCAAGGACAGCTTGAGGCTATATCATTGATTAGTTCAACAACTAATGCAGATCTCCGGGAGCTCTCAGACTTTAGCAGACCCTCCTCCAAGCTGGCGCTGGTAGATGTTGGTCTTGGTGTGCCACTTGCTTCTTTCTGCATGCACCTGAGCCCAGCAGAGGGAGCCACAATCTGTGGGTTGCAGGTAGCTCCAAACATGTTGCCCAGGGCCAGCACAAGTATCACCTGACATAGGCCAGTCCCGGCATCCTTGCAGATCAACCGAACACATAGAAACAAATACAAAGAAGCAGCCAAAATAGAAAAAAATAGATGAAAGAATAAGAGAATTCTCCAGAAGAAGAACTAGATGAAATGGAGGAAAGCAATTTATCAAAAAGAGAGTTTAGAGTAATGATTATAAGGATACCCAACAGCATGAAAAAACACATAGAAACCATAAAAAAGGACCAGTCAGAAACAAAGAATGAAATAC
>PVJD01018334.1:0-14779 GCA_004026545.1 Mormoops blainvillei | reverse complement strand
CCCTCTCTCCTGTTGCTTCTTCTATCCTAGGCCCTTCCTCGTTTCACTATATCCAGTTCTAGTAAATATACTCTCAAAAACAAAAACCTCTTCATAACTAAATCCCCTCCAGTTCCCTCCCCTACTTGACCTTTCTGAAGTTTCTGACACTGCTGACCATTCCTCCAAGAAATCCTTTCTTTTCCTTAAAAAAAAAAAAATCAAAGCACTATATGCCACAATTTAAAAAATAATAGCATATTAAAAGTATTATACACTATGACCAAGTAGGATTTTGCCCTAGAATGCAAGATGGTTCAACAAATGAAAATCAATTAATGTAATTATACCACAATAAAAAGAAGAAAAAAACAATCACCTCAACTGATGTGGAAAAAGCATTTTAGAAAAATTCAACAATCTTTCATTAAAAAATAAAAAAGCTAGGAATAGAAGGAAACTAACTCAACATAATAAAAAGTCATTCATGAATAACTCACAGAAACATTACACTCAGTGGTGAAAGATGGAAAGCTTTAAAGGCCATCTTAATCCAGATGACTTCACCTTAACTAATTACATCTGCAGGACCCTATTTTCAAATAAGTTCACATTACAGATTAAATTATGTCACCCCAAAAAGATATTTGAAGAGAAAAAAATCAATGAATAAAAAGTTGGTTCTTTAAAAAGATCAACAATATTAACCAACTTTTTGCTAGACTGCCTTAGTCTGTTCAGGCTGCTATAACAAAATGCCATAGACTGGGTAGCTTTCCTACAATAGAAACCTATTTTTCACAGTTCTATATACTGGAAGTCTAAGATCAGTGTGCCAGCATGGTTGGCTGGCATCCCTCTTCTGGCTCACAGATTTCTCATTATATCATCACATGCTTAAGCGCCTAGGTCTCTCTCTGGCGCCTCTTTTGTGAGGGCACTAATCCCATTCATAAGGGCTCAGCCCTCATGACCTAATCACCTCCCAAAGGCCCCACTCCCTAAATATATAACATCAGGTGTTAGGATTTGGCATAGCAACTTTGAAAGGATACACATCTTCAGGCTATAGCATAGACCTACAAAGAAAAAGGGGAAGATGCAAACAACTAAAACCAAAAGTGAAATGGGGACATATTACCAAACTTCTAGCAATGCAAAGGATAAGAGAATACTATGAACAACTGAACACCAACAAATTAGATAACTTAGAAGAAATGGACAGATTTTTGAAACACACAGATTACCTAAACTGTCTCAAGAAGAAATAGGAAATCTCAACAGACCTATAACAAGATACTGAATCAGTAATCAAAAAATAGCTTTACAGGTGATTTCTACCACATATTTAAAGGATTAACATCAAACCCTCTCAAACTCTTCCAAAAAACTGAAGAGACGGGAGCACTTCCTGACTCATCATAGAAGGCCAGCATTACTCTGATACCAAAGCCAGATAAAGACATCACAAGAAAAGATTATAGACCAATGTCCCTTATGAATATAGATGCAAAAGTCCTCAATAAGATATTAGAAAACTGGATCTGACAACATATTTAAAGAATTATTCACCACAACCAAGTGGGATTTATCCCAGGAATGCAAGGGTGGTTCAACATAAAAAAAAATCGAACAGTATAATACATTACGTTAATAGAATGAAAGCAACAAAATCACATTGTTAGGTAGGATAAATAGCAAACCAAGGCAGGAAGGAGAGAGACATGTCTCACCCACTAACTCAGCAGTCCTGAGCCTGGTCCGGTAATATTGCCAGGTGCTCCAGCATCACAACAAACACCATGCTAACACAGAAGGAGGAGTGTCCTTGAAATTCTATGTATCTTTGTTTCCATTATCTTGGAAAGAAAGCCTTTGAAACTGTGCATTCATCCCAAGGTCTAGAAAGGGGAAAAGGAGGGGTCCACAGTGCCCAAAGAAAAAACCCATAAATAATTTTGGGTAACTGCCTCCTGTCATGTATCTGTTTTACAACAAGATGAACAAATGGGGTCTGGAGCAAGATAAGGATTTGAGCTAACAGACCCCACACATACCTACATTTGGGTAGTCATGCCCCCACCCCCCGCCGCCTGGCACTGAGAAAGCTGGCACCACCTTTACCTGTCAATCAATATAGAACTTCTTCACTCAATCCTGCCAACTATATAAGTCCTCAAGACAAAGGACCTGATGCCCTTGGCCGCCCCTACCTTGCCCTGCCGTGAACCTATGCCTTTCAGCCCCCACCTTAGCTAGGCCTGTTCTCTTCCATGAGAACGTATCACCAATAAACCCTGCTTGCACGCTTAATAGACTTGCTGATCTGCAATTCTTTACTGCATTACCAAGAAGAGCCAAGTCTCTCCCATAACAATATGATTATCTCAATTGGTGTTGAAAAGGCCTTTGACAAAATCCAACACACCAGATAATAAAAACTGTCAGAAAATTAAGAATAAAGGGAAATTTCCTCAACACAATAAAGGTATTTATGAAAAACCCACTGTTGGCATCACACTGAAAGACTGCAAGCTTTCCCCTTCAGATCAGGAGCAAGACAAGGATGCGTGCTTTTACTGCTGCTATTTAACATTGTGCTGAAAGCTCTATTCAGAGCAACTGGAAAAGAAATAGAAGCATCATCCTACCTGATATTAAACTATACCTCAAGTCTGTACTAATCAAAACAGAATGGTACTGGCATAAAAACAGACATAGATCAATGGAACAAAACAGAGAACTCAGCAATAAAACCACACCTATATGGTCAATTAATATATGAAAAAGGAGGCAAGAGTATGTAATAGGGAAAAGACAGTCTATTCAAAAAATGGTGTCAGGAAAGTTGGACAAATACATGCCAAAAAAAAGACACTAAGCCACTTTCTTACACCATAAATTCAAAATGGATTAAAGATGTAAATGGAAGACCTGAAACCATAAAACTTCTAGAAGAAAACACAGGCAGTAAACTCTCTCACATTGCTCTTAGTAATATTTTTAAAGGGACTATTACCTTTTTTAAAAAAAGATTTATTTATTTTTAGAGAGAGGAATGGAGGGAGAAAAAGGGAGAGAAGAATTGATGTGTGAAAGAAAAATCAATCAGTTGCCTCTTGCACTCGCCCTAACCAGACACTGCCTTCAGCCCAGGCATGTGCCCTGACCAGAAATCAAATGGGTGACCTTTTGCTTTGCAAGACGCTGCTCAACCAACTGAGCCGCACTGGTCAGGGCTTACTAGTATTTTGTCTGATATATTTCCTTGGGCAAATGGAACAAAAGGAAAAATAAATAAATGGGACTACATTAAACTAAAAAGTTTTGTGCAGCTCAGGAAGCCACCAACCAAACAAAAAGACAAGCTACTGAATGGGAGAATATATTCATCACTGATGCATCTGATAAGGGGATAATATCCAAAATTTATAAAGAACACATACAACTCACTACCAAAAAAAGGTACCCAACAATCCAATTAAGTAATGGGCAGAGAAATGAATAGACACTTCTCTAAAAAGAACATACAGGTGGCCAATAGACATATGAAAAGATGTTCAACCCCACTAATCATCAGGGAAATGTGAATAAAAACCATAATGAGATATCATCTCATACCTGTCAGAATGGCTTCCATTCTATTTGTTATAAATTATATAATTATCTGACCACTAAGCTCTACACCTGAAACTAATATAAAATAATACTGAAATGTCAAAAAGAAAAATAAGAGGTATCCAAGTTGCAAAGAGGTAAAACTATCTCTATTTATATATAACATATTCTATATTTAGAAAATCCCAAAGAATCCACAAGAAAGCTTCTAGAGTGAAACTTTGTTACAGCAGCCCTAGAAAATTAAAACGGTCACATTCTGAAGCTTTGGGTACACTGAATTTGGGAGGGACACTGTTCAACCCACTACACTGGGTTTTCTGATTCTTTTACCAACATTTGTCCTTCCATTTCTAATCTGATGGTCATTCTGCCAGATAGATGAGATGGGAATAAAACAAGCTGCAGGCAGCTCATCACTGTGTTCTTGCTGCAAACCCAACTTCAGAAACTCTTCCTATCACTTTAGCTCCTTTTTGTGTTTTTCCTCTCTTGTCCTCTTACTACAAGCCAGGTCTCCATCTGGCACTGGACCTTTGTTTCTGCCTCCCTCCCCTCGACTCCAGCTCAGCAAGAACACTTCCTCCCCACCACCCTGAACTCACTTGAAATTGTCCAAGGGGAATTTGGATTTGAGGTTTCCAGAGCCATCTTCTTCCTCAGCACATCTACTTAACTCCCCCAGCTGGCACTGCAACAGCTGCTTGTTTCTGGGACATGTCCTAGTATTGTACGATTCCCACCCAGTACTTGAGACAAAGGATTGTCATTTTTTGTTGGGGAAAGGGACTCTTGTGAAAGTAGGGGCCTGGTTGACCTTCCCTAAACATGAAGTCAGGAGTAGCAGGTCAATTTGAAGAGCTCCCTTCTTAGGGTCATACCGGAAGCAGAGCTTCCATGTACCACCCTGGCAGATGCCTGTGCTGTGGTTGACCTTGCAGAAGACCCCTACACCCCTGAAGTTCCTGTGGCTCTCCCACACAGGCTCGAGAGCTGGCCTGGCCTGTTGGCAAGGCATCATCTTTAGCCATTGCTCCAGTAAATGCCCCGTCCTCTGACAGACGGGGTATTCAACTCTTTTCTTCACTCTTGCCAGTTTGAATGACCCCTGGGGTGTCCTCGGGCATCCTTCCTGCGGCAAGGGCAGCTCTGCAGTCTGGAAATGGGACAAGAGAGGCAGCCTTGACCCATCCATCTCCCAGCTGTTTGCACGTCAAAGGCGATCTCAGACACCAGAGCAGGCAGGGCCTGGAGATCAGGGGCCTGGACAGTGAAAACTTTAATAAAAGCTCAAAATGTCCTAACTCCCTCAGTGGCTATTTTTCCTCCTTCTCATTTTGTTTCCTCTGGAGAAATAGAGCCTCTGGGCTTCTCTTTGGGATGGAATAAAATGTAATTCTGGATTTGCTATAATGTACTGCTAATCTTGAAAAATGTACAAAATCACAGGGTTAAAAACACTGATTCCAATTGTGGTACAAAACAGAATTACAATGTAAACACACTTAATTTCAAAACATCGAAGAAGCAGAAGACCACCTATTATATAATTTTATTTATGTGAAACATCTATAATAACCAAATCTATGGAGACAAAAAATAGATTAGTGGTTGCTTAGGGCTGGGTACGAGGGATAGAAAAATAACTAAAGGGTACAGAGTTTCTTGATGAGGTGATGAAAATTTTCTAAAATTGTCTGTAACAATGGTCACATTTATCTGTGGTAAGTTTGAAAAACCATTGGACTTTAGCCCTGACTAGTGTGGCTCAGTTGGTTGGGCATCATCCTGCAAAGCAAAAGGTCTCTGGTTCAATTCCCAATCAGGGCACAGGCCCAAGTTGTTCTGGGTGGCCGCGAGAGGCAGCTGACCTCAAGCTGATGTTTCTCACCCTCTCTATCTTCCTCCCTTCCCCTCTCTGTAAATAAACAAAATCTTAAAAAAAAAAACCCACTGAATTTTACACCTTAAATAGATGAATTGTATTGTATGTGAATTATATCTCAAAGCTGTTAAAAAAAATAAATGTTAGGATGCTCTCTTTGCTGCATCTACTTTGAGAATGAAGACAATATTCAGCAACCAGACTGCTGACAGTCCAGAAAAGATGCAGTCCAGAAGGGATGCACAGTTAATGTGATGAGCCCCAGAGGAATTCTGCAAAGGGACTTCATCAACGTAGAACTCAGCCTCCCTGGAAATAAAAGGAAGAGGGTCCAAGTTGACAAACAGTGGAGAACAGAAAGAAACTGGCTGTAGTTCACACAGTCAATGGTCAAATACACCACATGACAAGAGTGTTCCACTGGACTTCCATTACAAGGTGAGGTTTATGAACACTCACTTCCCCATCACCCTTTTTATTCAGGAGAGTGGGGTTCTTGTTGAAATCTGACATTTTCTGTATGAAAAAAATCTATCTGTAGTGTTCATATTAGACCAGGCATCACTTGTTCAATATATCAAGCCCATAAAGGTACTGTCATTGAACTTGTGTCAAATTCAGCTGCTTTGGTTCGGCAAGCCAAAACAGTTCAACGCAAGGAAAAATTTTAGAAGCTTTCTGTCTCTGAAAAACGAACCACTCAGCAAGCTGATAAATAAGATCTAAGAGTTGTCTAGCTACGAAACAAGACGACAAATGATTCTCAAAACCTATTTTTGATATTTTTAAAATGCAATAAAAATTATCTATTAGGGAAAAAAATGTAAGAGGAAGTCTTAAACTCGTGTTCTGATCATCTGAGTATCCTGTGACTTGCTTCATGTGCTTAAGGCAGTGACCCTCCCATCTTTGCAGGGACATTTTGTGTTGCTGCATCTCACCACCAGGGGGAGCACAGTCTATTCTTTCCTGTCCTAGACAGTGGAAGGTCCTTTGAATGCAGGGTAACTTGGGGGGAAAGGAGTGAATGTGCCATCAACAACGGGTGTGTTAACTTGGGCAAGTTACTCCATCTCTCTGAGCCTCAATTTCCTCAGTTGTAACAAAGGAAGAATAATTCCATTTTATAGTCTTTTGGAGCAGTAAGAATCCCTTACTAGGGTGCCAGCGCATGTAGGCTACTGTTATTATTATCATCAAGCAGTAGAAATCCAGTGGGCATACCCATGTGCTCCAGATCACCTTTACCCAAGTGATACCCTGTATGCTCCTACTTGGGGGTCAGGGCCCAAGTCATTGTGGTTATGGAACAAAGATGAGCATCTGTTGCCAAAGAGTCACAATTTGGCTAAGGCCAGACAGCCAGGCCTCCAGCTCAAGCCCCTGACTACAAATGCAGTAACAGCTGCTGTCCCAGGAAGATGGAGAAGGGAGACGTTCCTTTCTGATTGAGTAAACAGAAGAACTTGCATCTGAGCCAAGTTTAGAAAGATGACTCAGAAAACAGGAGAAAGCACACGGCAGCCTCAAATACAAGCCTGGGAAGGAATTTCTGAACCCAAGGAGCAGGTGTACAAGTCAGAAGTACACTTAAAGATGAGGGAGATATACAGAAAAGTAATTTAAGACTTATGTTGACATAAGAATATCCAAATCTGTAGAGAATTAGAGCCCAAACTGATGACAATTGCCAAGAAACAAGATCTCAAATACTCGAGAGAAAGAGTTTTACAGTTTCTTCTATGCATTTGAAATTAAGGAGGGAATGTAAGGAAGATTACTTGAAGGTGGGAGAAAGCAAGATGGAGACTGGTAGACAGGACAGTCAACAGATTATGTGCCCACTTGAGGGTGGTTATACTTATTTCAAAGGCTCATTAACCTAGATGCACAAAAACAATGGGCAGGTCTTGCTTAAGGCAAAGATAAGCCTTCTACTAAAAGTTACATGCCTGGGACAAGACTACCCACCTTGACCTGTCCAGTCAGAATTTATGATCCGATCACCTTTTGAGGTTACTTTCCATAGAATCTTTTTTTCATCCACGCTTACTTAGAGTCAAATAGCAGCATAGTGACTCCATTCTTCAGAAATATAGTAATGATGAATAAGACACAAACATAAAACAGAAAACCAAGGAAGATCTAGTGAAGATAAAAGTAAATAAAGCTTTTTGTGAACCAGGAACAAGTACAATGGGTGAATGTGGAGCTACGTGGGCCCGCACTGGGTCAAGGGGAGGCTTTGGTGGCTGAACTTTCACTTAGCTGGGGCGGCTGGAAATAAAAGCATCATGGGTACACCCCCTTGCAAAGCGCTGGGCAATGCCTCGTAAAGGGGAAGATAGAGAGACTCTTTGACCCATCAGCTCCATTCCTATGACACACCTGAGGAAAGTCTCACACTCACACATAAGGTCAGGAGCCACCTGGGGAATGTACATTGCAGCATTGATTGTAAAAGTGAAAAATGGAAATGTTGACCAGCATTGGAGTTCTTGGGTTCCCCAAGACATAAACTGAGGGAAAACCCCAGAGAAATTTCCAGGCAGATTTTATTAAGCTTATGTTCGAGCACAAGGGAGGCAGCACAGAGGAAAGGAAGGTCCTCTGAACTGACTTGGGGCTGGCTCTGCTTGGCTTGTTTTTATAAGCTGGGACAAAGTGGGATTGTGCAAAAAGATGGGCTTTTTGAAAAAGGCAGGCTTGTGGAATTTTCCATGTCAGGGTGGGGTGACTTCCTTTTTCACCTTTGATGCCTGGTATCTACTGTTGCGCCTACCGGTGGGGACAAGGTGACAGACTGCTCACTATTGCCACCCTAGAAAGGTTATAGAGTGGTCAAGCCTTCATCAACAGCACACGCAGGTCAACAGTGTAAGTAGACATTTAGAAGGGAGATAAAACACATTCCCTCTGTGTTTTTGAGTAGGGAGTGAAGGAGTAATGATTTTTTTTTTTTTTTTTTTTTTTTGGTCAGCTTATCCCATGTTCCTTCGGACCACCTGGTCTTAACTTGGCTTCCTGGCTATCCCAGATTTTCTATTCCTGGGCCCAAGTCCCTATGCTGTCTCAGAAACAACCTAAATGCTCAACAGGGAGAGGGGAAGGTCAATAGTGTTGTATCCACCCAATGGAATACTCTCCAGTGAGGAAAATAGATGAATTAGGGCTACATGTATCAGTGTGGATCAATCTGGCCAGGCCTGACAACTGGGTGTGGGAGAGGAGAATCGTCTCTCTGGCAGAAAGGCTAATGTCAGTGAATGGTTACTCAGTCTACCACAGACATTCAGAAAAAGAAAGGAACAAGGTCACTTCAGACTGTGATAAGTGTCAGGGATAAATCAGGGAAATGTAGGAAGGTGACTAGAGAGAATGCTAATTATATCAGGTGTATCAAAGAAGGCATCACATGCCCCTCATGCTCTTGTTTAAAATTCTCCTCTGCTTTTTTCCTTTCAGTATGGTAGATTTTCAGCTCTCTAGGCCTGTTCTTTCCTCTAAATGCTAGTGGAAAACTGATATTGAGTCTTGCAGGAGAAATGGAATTTCAAGGATATGTCTCTTCCTTTCAGCAGCTACACAGAAATGGACACAATTCCCAATTCCAATAATAAAATTGGTTCAAAAAATCTTTTTTTAAAAAGAGATGGAGGCATAGGTAAACACAGCTCACCTCCTTGCACAACCACATCAAAATTAAACTAAACTACAGGACAACCATTACTCAGAACCATCAGAAATCGAGTTGATTGGAAGTCCAACAACTATGAAACTAAAGAAACCACATCCATCCAGACTGGTGGGAGATGTGGAGACATGGAGACGTGGAACAGGTTGGTCCTACACCCACGTGTGGTGGGTAAAAATTTGAGAGGGATATCTTACGAGCAAGGGGTCCCAGCCCCACACCAGGCCCCCCAGCCCAGGGTTCCAGTACCAGGACGATAAGTTCCCCTAACTTCTGGCTATAAAAACCAGCAGTGTTTGAGTCGGTGAAAGGAAATACTGCATTCCCAAGAAGTGCTTCTTAAATGGCTCACACACGGACTTACTCAGACTTACTCCCTCTGGGCTCCAGCACCAGGATAGCAGCTGGAAAAGCACCAGTGACATACAGGGAAGAACTGAAGTGTCTGGCAGCAGGACGAGGGCTGGGGGACAGCTTTCTCCCAGACAGAAAAGTGGGCAGAGACCATTGTTCCTTTTCTGAGCCCTCCTCCTCCAACAGGATTTCTCACAGTTCTAGGAGAAAGGGACTAGGCTATCAGGATTCATAGCAGGGGCCATTGTACCTTTGGCTGCTTGATCCCATTACCTGGAAGTCCTCAGAACCGGTATGGGCTGAACAATGGCCCTTAACGTCAGAGAAAATACAAGCAGCCAAGCAGTTAATTGAGCAACAGTTAGCTGAAGGACATTTAGAACCTTCTATGAGTCCTTGGAATACACCCATTTTTATCATAAAAAAGAAGTCTGGGAAATGGAGACTTCTGAAAGATCTTAGAGCTATCAATGCTACTATGGAGGACATGGGATCTTTGAGACCTGGGCTTCCCTCACCAGTAGCCATACCTCAGCAATTTAATATTATTGTAATAGGTTTACAAGATTATTTTTTCACCATACCTTTAGATTCAGCTGATTGTCCATGATTTGCTCTTAGCCTTCCCTCTGAAAATTTTAAACAGCCATATCAGAGATTTCAGTGGAAGGTTTTGCCCCAAGGCATGAAAAACAGCCCTACATTATGTCAAAAATTTGTCAACATGGCTCTTGCCTCTATCAGGAAATCTTACCCTACTATATATATCATCCATTATATGGATGACATCCTCCTTGCCCATTAAGAGACCATAGCTATTTACAAGAAATACTAATTAAGACAGTGAATGCTTTGGAGGCACATGGCTTAAAAATTGCTCCTGAGAAAATTCGAACTCAGCCTCCATTTTCCTATTTAGACAGCATACTACATACTGATACAGTTACTTACCAGCCTCTACAATTGAGAAAGGATGCACTCAATACACTTAATGATTACCAAAAACTCCTTGGAGATATTAATTGGATCAGACCCTATTACGTTTGACTACAGCTGAACTTAAACCTTTATTTGACATACTCCGGGATAACTCAGATCTAAAATCTCTGTGTGACCTGACCCCTGAGGCAAAAAAGGCTTTAAATAAAGTAGAACAAGCCACAGATAATCAAAGCCTTAGACGTCTTGACTATCACAAACCCTGGATGTTAATAATCCTAGCCACACAGCACACACCAGCAGGGTGCCTCTGGCAAGAGGGCCCCTTAGAGTGGATTCATCCACCTGTAACACAGAAAAGAGTCATTGCTCCCTATACTGCCTTCATGGCTCTGTTAATATCTAAGGGGAGGCTAAGAAGCAAAGAGCTATTTGGGGTTCAAATGTCTGAAATCATTATACCCTATAATAAAGAGCAATTACAGACTCTATTACAGCCTCACGATGATTGGCAGATAGCCGTTGGCTCCTTTACCGGACAGGTAACATTCTATATCCCACCACATCCTATATCCCACCACATCCTTTACTGCATTTTTTAAATAAACATCCTCTTATTTTTCCAAATAAAACGTCCAGTACTACTCTTCCTCCACCTGCTGCCCTAGTTTTCACTGGCAGTTCGTCCAATGGTAAGGCAGTAACTATTATTAACAATGCACCTTTTATCAACCAAACTACAGAAAGCTCTGCACAAAGAACTGAAATTGCAGCAGTAATTTATGCTTTTTCTCAACTAAGTAATGTCCCCTTGAACCTATATACAGATTCTCAGTATGTCACCCGCTTATTTCCTCACATCAAAACTGCCTTTTTGCCAGACAATAAAACAGCCATTTTCCCTTTACTACAAGTCTTACGGAAGCACATCCATCAGAGAACACAACCTTTCTTCATAGGATGCATACGGGCCCACACATCTCTCCCAGGACCACTCTGTGAAGGTAACAGTTGGGTTGCTACCCTGGCACCACACCCCTGCCCCTGCACAGATAATCCTACACAGAGGGTGGAGGCTGGTGATCAGTAGTCACAGCCTGTCCTTGCAGCTGAGTGGCCTGGGTAAACTGCTCCCATTGACCTGCCAACAGCAATTGAGGATCAACTCCAAGAAGAGGGTGTATTCAACCCACATGGAGGGCACACCTCGAGTACCCAGCTTGGGCAATAGAGGAGGCTGTGCCACTAGACCATACAGGACACCTACTAGATTTTAGGCCATGCTACCGAGACAGGCAGTCCTAGCAGCTCTACCTAATATACATAGAAACAAATACAGAGAGGTTGCTAAAATTAGGAGACAGAGAAACATGACCCAAATGAAAGAAGAGATCAAAACTCCAGAAAAAGAACTGAACAAAATGGAGATGAGCAATTTATCAGATACACAATTTAAATCACTGGTTATAAGGATGCTCAAGGAACTTCATACCACAACAGCATAAAAAAGATGGTTAGAAACAAAGGATATACTAATGGAAGTAGAGAACAACTTACAGGGACTCAACTGTAGAATGGATCAAAACAATGACATAGTAATAAGAAAGCAAAAACCAACCAATCAAACAACAAGAAAACAGAATATTAAAAAATGAGGATAGTGTAAACAGCCTTTGGGACAACTTCAAGCATTCCACATTCGCATCATAGGTGTGCCAGAGGAAGAGAAAGAGCAGGAAATTGGAAATTTATTTTTAAAAATAAGGAAAGAAAAAGTCCCTAATTTGGTGAAGGAAAAACACATGCAAATCCAAGAAGCACAGAGAGTCCCAAACAAGACGGATACAAAGAGGCCCCCTCCAAGATACATCATAATTAAAATGCCAAAGGTTA
The DNA here is from genome assembly GCA_004026545.1 of Mormoops blainvillei. Lineage (NCBI taxonomy): Eukaryota > Metazoa > Chordata > Mammalia > Chiroptera > Mormoopidae > Mormoops > Mormoops blainvillei. Next base: position 2,417 of record PVJD01018334.1, on the reverse strand, counting down.
AAGTTAAAGAGAGAATCTTAAAAACAGCAAGAGAAAAGCAATTAGTTACCTACAGGGGAATTCCCATAAGACTGTCATCTGATTTCTCAAAAGAAACTTTTTCTTTTGAGGTTGGGTTTTCTTTTGAGGCTGGCTAGAAGGGACTGGAAAGAAATATTCAAAGTGATGAAAAGCAAGGACCTACAGCCAAGATTGCTCTATCCAGAAAAGGTATCATTTAGAATTGAAGGGCAGATAAGGAGCTTTTCAGACAAAAAACTAAAGTTTATCGTAACCAAATCATTATATGAAATGTTAAAGTGACTTATTTAAGAAAAAGAAGATCAAAACTATGAACAATAAAATGGCAATAAATACACACCTATCAACAACTGAATCTAAAAAACAAACTAAGCAAACAGGAAGAACAGAGACAGAATCATGGATATGGAGAGCGTTTTGATGGTTACCAGATGGTAGGGTGGTGTGGGGGAATGGTAAAGAGGTGAGGGGATTAAGAAGTACAAAGTGGTAGTTACAGAATAGCTGTGGGGATATAAAGTACGGTATAGGAAATGGTGTAGCCAAAGAACTTATATTCATGACCTATGGACATAAACAAAAGTATGGGAATTCCCTGAGGGAGTGGGGGGACATGAGGGGCAACAGGAGACAAATTGGAAAACTGTAATAGCATAATCAATAAAATATAATTTAAAAGAAAAAATCTTTTTTTTTTTTTTCAAGAGTACATTTATTAAAGCTGGGGACAGTGAAATAAGGAAGGGCCCATGATAGAAGTAATATGAGACAGCCTAAGTGGGGCTTCTTCGGCTCTCTAGAAATGTGGTGGGAAAAAGTGAGCCAAGGCGTGGCTGCTGTCAGCTTACTGGAAAGTCAGAGAAGAGGGGGCCTTGGAGACAGGTTAGCCTGGGACGAGTTGCTGCTGCCCATCGCTCCCCTCACTGCAAGTCTCACTGGGACCCTTTGGATTTAGAAGAACAAAAATTCACGTGAAAAGGAGATTCAGCCCTGACTAGTGTAGCTCTGTTGGTTGGGTGTCATCCCGCAAAGGGAAAGATTGCCAGTTCAATTCCTAGTCAGGGCACATGCCTGGGTTACAGACCAGGTCTCCTGTTGGGTGCATATGAGAGGCAATCGATCAATGTTTCTCTCTCACATCGTGTTCGTCTCCCTCACTTTCTCCCTCCTGTCTCCTCTCTCTAAAACACAAAAATAAAATCTTTAAAAAAAAAAAAAGGAGATTCACTTGGGTGTGCCCCAAGGAGGGTGTGATGGTTCAAAAAATCTTATCTGAATTAAGTAGAGAATATTTATATTCTTTTAAAAAATATATATTTTACTTATTTATTTTTAGATAGAGGGGAAGGGAGGGAGAAAGAGGGGGGGAGAAACATCAATGTGTGGTTGCTTCTCACAGGCCCCACACTGGGGACCTGGCCCACAACCCAGGCACGTGCTCCAACCGGGAATCAAACCAGCTACCCTTTGATTCACAGGCCGGTACTCAATCCATGGAGCCGTGCCAGCCAGGGCATATTTATACAGTTCTCTTCAGAATTGAAACTTGTTCTCTTTTCTGTTACTAAAAACTATTCTTGGGAATGAGCTGCTGATACATGCAGCAACATGAAGATTCTCAAAAACATTATGCTGAGTGAAAATCTAGACACAAAAAAAGTGTCCCGTATTGTTCTATTCATGTGTAACACTAGAAAAGCCAAATCTAATCTACAGTGATACAAACCAGACCAGCGGTTGCTTGGAGTTGGGGGAAAGGGTAGGGTTGACTGGTAATGGTCAGGAGAACGCTGTCCAAAGTAATAGAAAAGTTCTATCGTATTTCGATAGTGGTGGTAGGTATTCAGGTGTATACATTTGCTAAAGTTTATCAAACGGTACACTTAGAATGAGTGTGCATTTTATTATATGTAAGCTGTACCTCAAGAGAGTTCGTTTTAAACATTTTTTTTAATTGTCCTTGGAAGTATTTCTATAAGGTGAGGAAAGTTTTTTAAGGCACTCGGACTTTAAAGCTTATTTTTAGATCTTATAAAAATAACTTAACCCCTAAAATGTCCGTTTTTCTAGTTGATTGCTGTACTTGATAATTGTTGCCCTGGTATTGATATTAAAATACTAACTAAACCTGATTTTAGTTCCAGGATATTTTTATAATACTTAATATTAATATATTAAATATTATAAATTTTATAATATTTACAAGATAACTTGTCTGTATCTCTTCCCAGTCCAAATCATTGTAATTTCTTCCCTTTCCAAGGAAGAAGTTTCAGGAGAGCTGGCAGTCTCCTTTATTGTGCATGTATTTCCCTCGTAACTTATTCAGCTGACCCCTTGTAATAAAGACCTGAGCTTGCAAAAAATAAAAAATAAAATAAAATACAATAGTAGCT
>PVJD01018333.1:0-14799 GCA_004026545.1 Mormoops blainvillei | reverse complement strand
TGCCTGGCCTTGGCGCTGGCTGTAGGAATAAGACGTCTTTGTTAAGGTGCAGTAGAGCAGGTGGACGAGAGATGTGGGTAGGCTCCCTGCATGAGGTATGTCCCAAAGCAAAACTGCAGAGATCAGAGGCTGGTGGCAGGGGTGTGTTTGAAGAACCTGAGGAAGCCTGTTGGGAAAGAGCAGAGAGGACAAGACTACAGGTAAGGTCAGCGGGGTGGCAGCTGGGGGTCCAAGAAGGGGACATTTCAAGGACATTTCAAAACCTTGGTTTTATTCCTCGTGAGATGATAACCCTCTCGGGACTTCTGCATAGAGGACGGTTGTGATGTAATTTATGTGGCAAGGGTCATTTGGGCTGCTGCAGAGAAAACACAGTCGCTGGCGGGGGAGGGACAGGAAAACCAGGCAGGAGGCTATGCATAGTGCAGTAGAGTGACTGGCTTCGACGTGTGGAAGGGACATTAGTCCTGTTCTGGGCGTATTCCTACGGGACGACAGGACTTATCACTGAGAAACATGCCGTATGTGAGTGAGAGAGACAGACGAAGGGTGACGCTGAGAAGTTCTCTTCTCATTAGAGAAGAGTAGGCTTTTCCTTCACAGGGATGGAGACGACATGTGGGGGACTTCGGGTTGGGAAATCAAGGCTTCTGTTTTGGAGGTCGTTAGTCAGGGGTGCTAGGCGCTCGCTGCTCTGTCATCCTCGTACTGCAGCCTTGCCCAATGCAGTAATGAGTCCACAGCGAGTCCTGACTTCTTTCCAAATGCAGCCTGATTTCCCCAACCTCTCGCCATCTCCACTTCGCCTTTCCAGCTGTGTTCACAGCCTGCAGCTGTTTCTGGCGTGTGTCTGTCTTTGCCCCTTAAGTCGCTTCGCCAAAGTGCAGTGTAGGCCCTGTAAACATGAAGACTGTGTTTGTGTGTCCCCAACCGGGGGTCATGTTGGTACACAGTAGTCATCAGCGAGGAATGTGGAAAGAGTGAGCCTGTCCCTTGCCCGTGTGGATGAAGTGGCTCTTCTGCCTGTGCCTGCGACACCATAAATTGCTTATATTTCACAGTCTGCTCATTTGGCAAGGCCTTACAGAGCAGATAAATCTGTATTTTGCCATTGTGAATTATGGAACCTATTTTTACACTCAACTCTTACCTTTGGTTTATTTATATTATTTGTTTTCCAGTGTTCAAGGAACATTGAACATGGAGCTTTGTTTACATTTATATCATAGGGTCATTGTGAAAATGACACATCATGGTTTGTTTTTTTTTTGGTTTTTTTTTAACCTTTCTTCCAATTCAAGATGCTGGATGAGTTCATTGTGCTTTTCTTTCCTAGAAATCTGGAGACTTGATGATCGTCTGCAGGAGCACTTACAAAATGAAAGCATGGAGAATAGCCTAGAACAGTGGCGCAGATGTAACACATTTGAAAATACTGTCCATCAGAGCAGAACCTGTTCTCTGCTACTTCAAAACCGCGTGTTTATCTCACATGGAGAAAGTATGAAGTCAGATCTATCTTTACTTAACCAGACCAGAAGCTATGAAATCAGGACACCCACTGAGCTTTCTGGAGATGGAAAATCCTTTCTCCATGCTAACAGTGAACACTTTCAGGCTGAAATGAAATTTCCCGAAAACCAAAAAGTCACCAGCACAAAGTCCCAACTCATCAAGCATCAGAAACCTCAGAAAAGAGAAAAGCCTCATGTATGCAGTAAATGTGGAAAAACCTTCATGAAGAAGTCTTGGCTCACTGATCATCAGATCATTCATACAGGTGAGAAGCCCCATCAGTGTAGCCTGTGTGGGAAAGCCTTCTCCAGAAAGTTCATGCTCACTGAACACCAGAGAACACACACAGGAGAGAAACCGTATCAATGCTCTGAATGTGGAAAAGCCTTTCTCAAGAAATCACGGCTCAATATACATCAGAAAACACACACAGGAGAGAAACCCTTCATATGCAGTGACTGTGGGAAAGGCTTCATCCAAAAGGGCAATCTCATTGTACATCAGCGAATTCACACAGGCGAGAAGCCTCATATATGCAACGAATGTGGAAAAGGCTTCATCCAGAAGACATGCCTCATAGCACATCAGAGATTTCACACAGGAAAGACACCCTTTGTGTGCAGCGAGTGTGGAAAATCCTGCTCCCAGAAGTCAGGTCTCATTAAACATCAACGAATTCACACCGGAGAGAAACCCTTTGAATGCAGTGATTGTGGGAAAGCCTTCACCACTAAACAGAAGCTCATTGTCCACCAAAGAACTCATACAGGAGAGAGACCCTATACCTGCAACGAGTGTGGGAAAGCTTTTGCCTACATGTCTTGCCTCGTGAAACATAAAAGAATACACGCAAGAGATAAATATGATTCAGCCAAGGTGGAAAATGCTCTCAAAGAAAGTCCCAGCTCATCACTGGCCAGTGCGGTCCTGCAGGAGAAAACACTTGTTAATACAGTGACCATGCAGGTGCCTTCCGTGGCCCCTCAAACAGCATTAAACATCAGTGGGCTCCTCGCAAACAGAAATGTAGTCATAGTGGGCCAGCCTGTGGCCAGATGCGCCCCCTCAGGAGGATTTGCACAGGACAGAAACTTTATGAACGCAGTGAGTAAGGACTCCCCCTCAGTCGTCAATTACATGTTATTTTATGTCACAGGAAACCAATAGGAGAAAACTCAAGAGAAATTCTGTGTGCAAAGGTTTCATCAAAAATTTCTAGTTCAGATTAAGGTTGAAAAGTATATCCTGAGAGAAATCGTATAAATGCTGAGACTGAGAAGTGAAGAAAATCTCACCCTGTTAAATATATGCATTGATACAGAGGCGTAATCTGGTGTTAACACAGACACATATGTCAGTTGGTCTATTGTGTCAATTAAAGGAATGAATGAAGCTATGTGGAGGCAATAAGTGAATTTTTTAAACATAATTGATATCTGGAATGTCGATATGAGTGAAAACCACTAAAGCGTTATACTTCTTTGGTGGGATGTGTTCATGTATTTATCAATTCCGTTTTCCCAGGCCAGGGTGAAGGGGTAATTGAAAATGGAGATGTCTACCATAAACTCTAGACATTCATACTATGCTGAGGGACTTACGAAACAACAGCCTTAGATTGAGTCAGTTCATTCATTTATACCGAGTTTTTGTCAAATATTTCTCTTGTACCTGGTTTTGTTAAAAAAAAAAAAAAGTGAGGATACAGTGTTGATCAAAACAGAAGGCGGGGAAGTGTCTTGGAGAGAGCGCTGAGGTAGTTGGGTTACCATCTCTAAGCGGCACCAGTGCATACCAGTGAATCTAGTAAGAGGATGCCAGTCTCTACACTCATGAAATGGACATATTCTTAGTTCATTCTGGCTCTTTTAAGAAAATACCATGACCTGGGTAATTTATAAAAGCAGAAATTTATTTCTTACAATTCTAGAAGCTACGTGTCCTAGATCAAGGCACTGGCAGATTGGCGTGGTGAGTGCCACCCCCTGTTTCATAGAAGACAGTCGTCTCTCTGTGTCCTCACATGGAGGAAGGGACAAGGGACCTCTCTGGGATGTCTTTTATAACGATCCAGTTCATGAGGGTTCCATCCCCCTGACCTAATCACCTCGGAAATGTCCACTTCTTAATACCATTACATTTGGGGTTAGGCTCTGATGAGTAAATTTGGGGGGACATGAAACACTCCTTAGCAAATGCGGAGTAATTGGTTCAAAGGGTTATGATCATTTTCTGTTCAAGGGGCTTATTATCTGGAAGGAGGGCAAGGACTCTTCTTAATAGACTTAATACTCAGCACCTCAGTATTTTTTAATGCCTATATATTATCTTCAAGTAGTTGAAAAATTCCTTGGTCATTTTTATGCTCTTTAGATTTCATATTTTTAAAAAAGCAAAAACTCAGTTGCCCGAGTATGTAAATCACATTTCAAGTGCTCAGTAGCCATGTGAGTAGTGGCCAACTCACCAGACACCACAGTGATCAAAACATTTTAGCTAAGAATATGGCTACTCAGAAATCTGTCTTAACTCCATCATCCCAGAAAGTTATACTAGAAAACAGTGGTTGACATAATTCTATACTTCCCAGCACAGAAATATAAAAACAAATTATATACTGATTTGCAAAGTGAATGAGTCACCTAAGATGACTAATCGGAACATTTCATCACTGTACAGAGTGAGCCGTTGGAAGGCAGTTGTAAAGAATAGTTGTCTTTCCCCTAATTATTTATGATTACCTCCTTTAACTGAATATAAGCTGGGCAGAGCAGAAAAAAGGTTCCCAGGATGAATAGACTAAAAGGACTGACAAGAATCTTAGTCTCTAAGAATGAAGAATATAGGAGATGGAGGTGAGATCCTAAGGGATGTCGTGGGGAAGACCCTCTGCATCTGTGCACAGGACTGTCGCCCTTGAGAGCTGCCACCATTTCAGAGATGCCAGCTCCACTGTTACCTGCTGATTTGAGACATGTGCTTTCTCTTCATTTTTCCTTCTCTGTCTCTTGGGAGTGGGGTTCTTGTACTCTCGCTATCCAGCGTAGTTTTCTTTAATCTCATAACTGTCCCATAGTTTCCCATCTATCCAACTTACAAATCGTCTTGTTCATGAGAACAGAAATGGAAATTTGCTTTGCCATGTGGTAGCTCTTTCAGGATTTAATCCCAAAGGCTGGGTTCTGGGTAATTCATTCCTTCAGATGTATTTTCAGGCACCAAACACTGTGCCAGGCACTGTATTACCCACTGAAGTTACATCAGTGAACAAAACAGGCATAGAAACCGCCTTTGTGGACCATACAATCTAGTGAGGAAACTGTAAAATGGATTATGAAATCTCAGGATGTAATGAATCCTATAAGGAAAAATAAAGCTTCATAATATGTAGTAATTTATTGTAACTCATAGATAGCAATTTATAGCAATGTATAGGCTGTAATGGAAGCAGGGGAGAGATTCCTGCTCCTGTCTGCCTAGGTTTTCCTGGATATAATTTGAGCCAAGATCGAGGTATGCAGGGGAGTCACCTATCATAATATTTGTGACCAGAGTACATCCCAGGGCTGTTTCTTCTCCTTTTTTAATAAAAAAAATTTTTTTCATTACAGCTGACACAAAGAATTATTAGTTTCAGGTGTACAACATAGCGATTAGACAGACATGTATGTAACTTACAGAATGACCGCCAAGTCAGTCCAGCACAGGACCGTTTCTAATGATTGTCTAGAACAGCCTTTCTGCCTCAGAAACGTAAATGAATGCAAATCCCCAGTCATACCCCACACCCCCTAAACTACAAACTCCAGTACGGGGCTGGGGTCCAGGACTAAGCCTCTTTAAATGCGGCCTGATGCACATGTTATTTTGACTTTCTTTGCCTTAAATGCTGGGTCACACCTGCATCACCACGCCTGCCACATGTATTCCTTTTAACAGAATGGATTCAGGCTGTGCCCTTGCCATTGATTCCAGACTTATACTGGCCTCATTTTAGTGGCCTTTTTCTGAGTCTCCACCCTCCATGACACCTTAAGCTCGCTGGTCCCAGTCGGTCTTGTGTCCTAGGTGGTGATGACCAGTCTCACGGTACCAGTTCCTTTTTGTTCCTAAAACACGCTTCCGCCAACTCTTTCCAGTCAGAGCCATCCGTCCGTGGGTGTCCCTTTACCGGCTCTATTATCTTGTCCCTTCCTAGGAATGCCTCCTCCACTGCTAATACTGCCACCTGAACTTCTTCTAATCGTCCGTTTGGAAACGTTTATAAATACATAAAGTGGAGATAACATTCTGAGGTTGTAGTACTTTCCTGTCGAGCCCGCTGAAGGCAACTTTCCCCGCACCGGGTTTGCATCGTGAAGCTCTGAATTTTACCCAATTTCCGAAAGGGTGGACGTGCCAGAAAAAGAATTTCAGGAGCCTTTAACACCCCGACCCTCCCTGACTACTGGCCCTAACGCCGCAGCGCTGCTTTCTGTACGGCAGTCCGGCGTCCCAACATGGCGGCCCCCATGGCGCCATCGTCGGATGGGCGCGGACATATTGCCGTCTCCTACCGGAAGTCGTTGCCGGCTTTTCTGCAAACTCCTGCGATCCTCTTCGCCCACCGTAGACAGAGTCAAACCGGTGCAGAAGTTAAAGCATCATGTGGGAAAACAACGTTCTCGCTCTCAGGGTGGGTCTGGGGGACAAGTCAGGTCAGTGTGTGTGGTTTTGTCTCCGGAAGTTTTTTTGGCCACAGTGGAAGTTTTGCTTCTCACAAGGTGACATGTGGACGAGGTGTAGTGTGGAGCATGGAATATTCAGCCGGTCGAAGGGAGAGGGGTAGAGGCACCCAGGTGGAGCTAGTTAAGGGGAACGATGTGGGAATCGGATTCGAGGTATTTGCGGGGAACCAGAGGCGTCTGTCTGTGATTGGGGTGTCCTGAGGGGTTGGTGCACAGATTGAGAGTCTGTAGCGATAATGTTAGCCAACCCAGCCAGTGGGGGCGATGGGGGAAGTCCTTTCGCTAGCCATCAGGCAAATCTCCAAAGACGGAGTTCAGTGGAAAAGAAAGGAATCTTTTATTTAATGGCAAGTTTTTGCTTAAAATATCTGGGTAACAAAAGTAAGGGGAAAGGAAAAGTCAGAGTATGACACCAAAAATAGTAATTTAAATAGTTATAACTGCCACACAGGAACAAAAATTGTTCACAGTGCTATTATCACCAGTGTCTTTGGGAAAAATGGGAAGTTTCTGTCTCAAACCCCGTTCCCTCTAAGACGCCCAGAGAAAAATCACCCTGTCACCTTCTGCCAGCTCAGTTCAAGGTTGCACTAGGAACCTCTTTTTTCCACCCAAAAGAATCGTAAACGTAAGGGGCCTAGCTGGTCTCCGGTTGCTGTCTAGCTCGGGGCATATTTTGGAATCTATGCCCCCAAGCCTCCGCTCACAGGTCCCACACTGGCCATCGTTGGCACACCCCCTGCCAGGGGAGGAAAAAGAATCAACTGACTTCGCTTCCGTGTACACGCTGTTTCAAAAGTCCTCTCCCAGAATCCCATGCATGCTGAAAGTGAGTGGAAGTGTCCAGCTTTCCAACCAATGAGGACCAGTATTGGCCATATTTGTCTTAGCCCCTCTGCCGGCTGCCACGGTTAGCAAGGGGGCAAAGTCGCCAGTCACACATGTCCAACTCAAACCCCTCCACCATTTCTGGGGGGCATGTCCTCCATTGCAATAATGCCCTTGGCCCTTCAGGGTATGGGGTTCTGCAGGTCGCCTGCCTTGTATGGGGTACCAGTGGCATTTAGGATAATCATGGTGTCAGGTTTAAGTTGGGCATTTAATACACTGCTCTGTGATGGGGCGGTTGTGACTGGTCATCACATGGTGTCTGGCCCAGTTTCCTTCCTTCTTCCTTTTTTTAAGATTTTGCTAATTTATTTTTAGAGAGAGGAAATGGGATGGAGAGAGATAGCCTCTCCTGACATCCCATCTGGCGACTGAACCCACAACCCAGGGATGTACCAAACCACAGCGCCCGACCAACCGAGCCACAGCGGTCAGGGCCCGGTTTCCAGTTAATCAGGAAGTGTGGTCAGTGTCTGTGGTCAGGAGATACTTGCGAGGGTGAAGCTTTGAACGCCCAGGACCACTGGTGTTTGGTTAGGGTTACAACCTCGACCGCTGCTGGGACAGAAGGTGTTAGGGCCCAGAGCACTAGCTCCAAGCCACCTGGTTTTCAACCTTTAATCCAGAAGTTGACTAACTACAGGTCCAGAGACTAAATGCTTGTTTGTAATGTATCCTCTGTGGCACATTTCGCGTGGGAAGGCAAAATTGGATTGTTGAGACACAGAAATTTTGGTCTGCAAAGTGGAAAATGTATCTCTCTCTCTTTCACAAAATGTTTGCCAACACCTGCTCTCACCTCTTTGTATAGAGCAGTGGACATTGTTGCTTATTTGTCTGATAATATATTCATACATATTTTTATGCCAACAGAATTTCCATTTTATTTAATAGTCATCCCCCCGGTAAGGTGACCTAAGTACGAGTGTGTTAGTAAGTTTTGGTCTTAGTCAGCCATGGTAATTCCAGTTCCCATCACTAGTGATTGAATTGCAATAAAATGAGTTTAAATACATTGTGTAGTTTTAGCCAACGATACGAGGAGGGACCCAAAAACCCTGGAATTATCTTTGGAGGGTGGGCCTCTTGTAGTACAAGCTTCCCCCACCAAGTGAGTGTTCTAGGAACTCATCTGTATCAGTGTACCAGCTGGCGTTGTTGTGAGAGGCTGCGTTTGGCTTCGCTGATTTTTTTTTTTTTGAAGACTCAGCACATTCGCCCATTTTATCATGGGTGATTTATGCGTGCACCTGCTCCCACTGCACTGAGTATTCAGCAGTTTTTGACCAAAAACAGCCTGTGCCCCACTCTCCTTATTCACCTGTTCTTGCCCACAGTGACTATTTTTTTCCCCCTGGATGAATAAAGTCCTCAAAGGGAAATATTTTGCCAATGTGGAAGAGGTGAAACAAAAAAACGGCAGAAGCACTTAAAGTTATCAAAATCGATGAGTTCAAAAATTGTTTTGAGCGTTGGAAGAAAACATCTCGATCAGTGTATTGCATCAACTGGAGAATACTTTGAAGGTGACCGAAGTTTAAATGTGTAAGAATAAATACACAACTTTTTATAAATAAATGCCATCTTGGGGGCATCCCCTCATATATGTGAAAATATGTTAATTGTTTTGGAGAGAAAACTTTATCTTTTGAATACATAATTCCTTGAGCCTGAAGAGGAGTAGTTTGCCACCCTAAAATATGCCTTTTCGGGATATTGATTATTTTAGACTGGTTGATTTGAAGAAACTGCAGCCGTGGGAGAAGCTCTGAAAACCTAGTAGAAGTTATTGCTGGTGAAGGACATTTACATTTGTAAGAACAATCTCATCTGTAAGGGTGTCTCCCAGACCATACCACACTCGTCATAACTGTCTGTGGAAGAAGCAGGGCTTATATCTGCGTAACAGTCTTGCTCTTTGTTTACTGTGTTTTTATTGGTAAGCTTCTGTAACTGACTCTCCACCCCCAATGACCTTTGACTTTAGGCGAAGGTGGTATTTCAGGTGTTGGTGGCTGCCATTGTGGCCCAGTTACTTCGTTTTCTGGGTCACTTCCATGTATACAAGTGTTATACATGTTATTAAGCTTTTTAATTATTTTCCCACTGTTACTCTGTGTTGTATCAGTTTAATTATTAGGCCAGTCAAGGAATCTAGAAGAGAAGAATAAAAAATTTTTCTACCTCCAACAAAGTCATTTCCCTCATCTTTTTTCAGTTATTCCACTATTTCAGTTATTAAACTGCACAGAATAAAGGAATACATGCACTGCACTTAAAGATTTTTATTTTTATTTATTTTTAGAGACAGGGGAAGGAGGGGAGAAAGAGAGGGAGAGAAACATCAAATGATTGCCTCTGTCAAGTCCCCGACTGGGGACCTGGCCTGCAGCATGTGCCCTAACTGGGAATTGAACCAGTGAGCTTTCAGTGCACAGACCAGCGCTCAATCCACTGAGCCGCACCAGCAAGGGCTCCCTTGCATTTAGAACCTAAGGCTTTATGTGCCTGAGGAAAAAATAAATAAGGGACACCAGTGATATGATACTGTGGGCGTTAAATCAAAAGCAGTGTAGTATTGGGTCCAAGAGGAAATGTACCGGTCAAAGAATTTTCTCCTCAACCCACAGGTTCTGACTCCTCAGTATGGACAAATATAAGGCCACGTACTCAACCTGACAGGCTCGGGGGAGGCCTGCCTAGTGAGTCTTACAAACTCAGAGGCTGCAAGTAACCACCTATGATGGTCTGAAATGAAAACTTTTTATTTTAAAGCTTTTATTTATTTTTAGAGATAGGGGAAGGGAGGGAGAAAGAGAAGGAGAGAAACATCAATGTGTGAGGGATATATTGATCTGCACGCCCCCAACTGGGGACCTGGCGTGCAACCCAGGCATGTGCCCTGACTGGGAATCGAACCAGTGACCTTTCAGGTCACAGGTTGGCACCTAATCCACTGAGCCACACCAGCCAGGGCTGAAATTAAAACTTTTTAACTGAAAGTCGGTGGTGGATAGTCATGTTTTAGACTAGTATCTTCCTTGACGAAGGTCAATCTTTACGTTAACTGAGCCTATCCATTTTCTTTTCTTTTTAAAATTTTTAAAATTATATATATTTTTACAGTCCTGTTTATTTATTTTGAGAGAGAAGGGAAGGGAGGGAGAAAGAGGAGAGAAACACCAATGTGTGGGAGATAGGCAATCAAACCAGCAACCTTTCCGTATGCAGAGTGGCACCCAGTCCACTGAGCCACACCAGCCAGGGCTTCTTTTCGCAAGTAGAATAGCATACTTTCGGAATGTCAGATTAACTTCTTTTTTTCCAGACCCCTAAAGGCACAGTCTCCCACCAGAGCAAGACACTACGGAATCCCGCACAGTTGTTGTTATTGAGTTAATTGTTAACTACCCTATTTCCACCTCCGTAAAAGAAGCATGTGTCTATTCTTTTTACTTTTTCTCCAATTCCAGAGATTTTTCCCTTGCTTTCTCTCGCCTCCCTAATCTATCACCAGTGGATTTCAGATCATCTCCTTTCTTTTCCTTTGACTTGAATGTAGAAAATAAGGTGCAGAACCGCTATGGAGCGTTTTCTCAATCCATTGTTATTTTGCTTCCTGGCAGTTGCCGTCAGTTTGGCTCAGATAAACTCATAGAAATTTCCTACAGGATTGGACATTTCTGATGAGGACCCCAAGAGCGACTGAATCATGTGAAGCTGGAAGAAGTTACAGTGGGTACAAGCATTTCTGGGAACACACCTGACCGAGGACAGATTTCTGAACAGAAATTTCGGGCAGACCCAGAACTCACCAAGACAGAGCCTCCCTGTTGCCAGCTCTTTTCCGAGAACAGACGAAAATGCTCCAGACTCAGGTGATTTGGGGCTTGTTTATTTTTTTCCTTTTTTGTTAATGGGTTTGTAGAGGCCTATTGAAAAACCCACATTTGTTCATCTGAGTGTACACATTATCTTTTGTTTGTCAAATGTATGAATGTGTTTCTAGGTAAACAAGAATATTTAACTTCTTTCATGTCATAAAAACTTCTAATTGGTTGAATGCATGGGTGAAGGAATGAATAATTACAACATAGTATTTTACTAGGCTGGCGGTTGTTAAACTGTATATTAAAATAAACCCCACTTGCTGTATACATGCAGCCTATAACGTGAAAATGAGCAGAAAAACGAACATTTCTTACATATCATCTAAAGCATATCACGCCATTAAACAGCACGGTGCTGTTACAGGAATCCCTGACGTTTCACGATGTGGCCGTGGACTTCACCTGGGAGGAGTGGCAGCTCCTCGACCCCGATCAGAAGGACCTGTACAGAGACGTGATGCAGGAGACCTACAGCAACCTGGTGTCAGTGGGTGAGGACAGCTCCCCGGTGTCACTCAGATGGTGCCCTGTTAGTGTTTCTTTTTTTCCCTCAGCTACTTAACTCTTCAGGATAAATACAGTTCTCCGAAATGGTAAAATCTGAGATCTTTCCTTTGCCCCAGACAAGAGGGTATAATGTCCCCCCTTCAGAGAGAAAAGTTGTTATGTTACAGATGTGAAACCCACACATTCTTTGAAATGTAATATTCTTCCTTCTTGACAGACCTTAGCCCTACTGAATATGTCTGAATCTTCTGTCATTTTTCACAAGCAGGGTATCAAGCCGGAAAACGAGACATGTTCTCCAGGTTGGAACAAGGGGAAGAACCGAGGATGGTACAGGATGAACTGCGCTGTCTAGTCTGCCCAGGTGAGGGGGTGAGGACAAGCAGGGTGGGTGGCCGGGAAGTCACGTTCTAGTCAGACAGCCTCAGAGCTGTGACAGTGAATGAGGAAACTCAAACCAGCCTTCACGTGTGAGGACCCTTTTTCTTTGTAGAAAGGAAGAACGTACCCTGTTTTTCTCTCCAGAACCCTCACCCCTGTTTATTTACACCTTGTTTGTGTTTGTGTAGTTTTTTTCTTCCTAGGAATCTCAGATCTTCCTGCTCTTTGTCCACAGTCACAGCGTCTCTGCCTGTGTTACCACCTTTCTTGCTGTGAAACTCCACTTTCTAGGCCTTTCTGGAAAGACAGAACTTTGAATTCATCATTTTCTCTTACTCTGGGGCCCTAGTGCCCTGTGTGGACACAGTGCTTTCCTTCCATAAAATCCAACCCCAACTTGGATGCTGTGTCCCCATGGTCATCTCATTTCACGGTGCATTGTTCTGTGTCCCCTGCCCCCAAGAAACAGTCTGAACTTGGTAAATGTGTTCTGGCCCAAACTATGTCATAACTCATGTATGCTTTAAATAACTCCCTTCCTAGTTTTCATAATTCAGATTTTGCTTCATTCTAAGATGTTATCAATGCATTTTTTTGCTTTGAAGTTTTTTCCACATTGTATTTTTAATGGTTTTACTTAGATTTAATTCATATACCATACCGTTTACTCATTTAAATTATATAGTTAATTGGTTTTCAGTATATTCATATACTTGTGCAACCATCACCACAACCAATTTGGGAATATTTGATATGTACATATACTCATTGTGGCCTTGATTTCTGTAGCTTTGCAGTAAGCTTGGAAATTAGAAGAAGTGAATCTTCCAATTCTGCTCTCTTTCAAGATGATTTTGATAGAGATTACATTGAATCTGTCTATCATTTGGTTAGTAATTCCATCTTAACTATATCATATATCCTAATTCAGAATCATTGGGTGTTTTTCTAATTTGGTCTTTAACTTCTTTCAACAACATTTTGTAAGTCTCAGAATGAAAGTTGTACATTTCCCTTCAACTTATTCTTAAGCGTGAGACATTGTTTTATTATGTAGTAAAAGGAATTGATTTTTTGAATGCATTTTCCAGTTATTTACTGCTAGGTCATAAAAATAAAATTGATTATTTTCTCATATTCTGATGACACTTAGTTCCAGGTAACCAAGTTTCCCCGTCATATGAAATTTCAGTTTCTTTTTCAGTGATCCTTGTGATACGCTATCATTTTGATAAGAGGGTCTCTGTCATCCTATTTAACACCCTTAATGCGCTCCATAGCTGTGACCGCCTCCTGTGATTTATGGGATTGCATAATTTCTTGAAAATTTGCATTCTGATAGCATAATATTTTTGAAGTGGACAACCGTACAAAAAAACAAAAAAATAGATCTTGTCTCCACTCTTAACATTACTTTTGTTTTCAGTAGAACTACCATAGTTCTTTATATGTGATAATCAATCTTAAATTTTGTTTCACAATACAGTCTATATTTTCCCCTCATCTAGACTTCAGTAATATTCCTCATTTCATTAGGAAGTATTTCTCCGACCCAGTGGCTCAAGCCACATAATTCCTGCAGTAATTCTTGAGTCTTTACTTCATGAACGTCTTCTCCTATATCCCATTGACCTCATCAGTGAACTTTGTTTTCTCTTTATAAGTACACATTGGGGCAAAATTAGGTTTACATTGTGAGTATGCAAAACACAGTTTCTTCCTGTATTATTATTATTATATCATTTTCCATATGAACAACTATAAACCTACTTTAGCCCACCCCGTACATCTTGATTTTGTCCACCTCTTACATCCCATCGCTCCTTTCACCCTGTTTCATGGACTGTAACCACCTTTATTACTTTGCTTCAGGTGCGTATACCAAAATTATTAAACCTAGATGACCCACGAATTTAGCTCAGTTCCAACACTATCTATCTAAGAAATAGCGTCAGACTCTGCAAGTTAAAAGGCCAGTCCCATAAGATTGCCCCCACTTCAGATGTCAATTAAAAGTTCATGTTGTCACCTGTGCTTCTGACCAACTGGCTATAAGTTGGAGGGTCTCATGAACTCTTCTTTGGGTTCCATTAATTTGCTAAAGTAGTTCACAGTACTCAGAGAGATAGTTATTTATGTTAAGAATTGTTATAGAGGTTTAATCTCTAGGCCCACTGTCCTTTCCCATATGTCAGTAGATGGAGCCAAAAGTCCAACCTTCTAATCAATTGTTCTTTCTGGTGACTAATGTCCTCCTGAGGCTATGTAGCAACACTTTGCTAAGTTATCTCATTATCATAAACTCAGCTGTAATTATAATGGCTTTTTAAATTATTTTTTAAAGATTTTATTTATTTATTTTTAGACAGAGGGGAAGTGAGGGAGAGAGGGAGAGAAGCATCAATGTGTGGCTTCCCCCTGCAGTCCCCCTACTGGGGACGTGGCCTGCAACCCATTTATGTGCCCTGACTGGGAATCAAACTGGCAACCCTTTGATTCACAGGCCAGTGCTCAATCCACCGAACCACAATCGCCAGGGCTGGTTTTTTATTTTTATGTAGGAAATAAAAGAGACTCATCAGTTATCCTATAACACATAGGATTGTCACTAAAGAGTTATTTCACATGAAGGCATTTTTTAAAAAGTTTTATTTCAAATTAATATTGAGATATTATGGAATGATTTGCTATTCTCTTCTTTCCTAGAACTCAGGAGAGTTCATGATCCTCATCAGCATCCCTTGCAAAGTCAAAGCATTCAGAAGAGCATGGAACAATGCTGCAAATATAGTATGTTTGCAAATGTCGTTAATCAGAGCAGAGTTCATTTCCTATTAAAGCAAAACTGTGATATGCTTGAAATAAGTGAAAAACCTTCAAAATCAAATTTA
>PVJD01018332.1:0-14808 GCA_004026545.1 Mormoops blainvillei | reverse complement strand
CTTGGGTTGGGGACACGGCCTGAGTGTGGATTCACGGTGCGCATGCCTTGTCAGCCCCTGAGAGGAGGGGGCTGCTGGTCTCTCCCTGAGTTTCCGCTCGGGGGCCCTCTTCACTGAAATACCACTGGCGGGGGGCCACGGGGCCCTGGGCCTCTTCCCAGGCCACCTGGTTGATTAAGGCCGCCTCTTTACTCACTCCAGCAGAGAGTTCCAGCACCTGGGCAAAGCTCCTGTGGAAAGAACAGAAGGCGTGACACACTTTTGCCCTCTACGTCCGAGAGCTGGACGAAGCCAAAGAGCCTTTGCCTTCTGCACGCCGGCAGGGTGGCGGCAGCGGGCTCAGGCTCATTCCACCCAAGTACTCGTGGGAAAGTGCAGGTCAATGAGCTCTGTCTGAATAGAACTCAAACAAGAAGGTCCCTAGGAACAGGACCAGGCCAACACGAAAGAAAAGACTCATCTGTTCAAGAAATATGTAGCATCAATGTCATGTCAGGACCAGTGACAGAGCTATGAACGGGACAGCACCCCAGCCTGCCCTCAAGGTAGATGGTGGTGGGGAAACAGGTATGAAAGGAGCGTGTTTAACCACTCACAACTGTGACTCTGGCCATCTAGAAGGCTTTGGTGTGTCCCGATTTCATCCTGGAGCACGTACAGAAGGTAACGCCACAGTGGTGGCAGGTGTTTTTCATGAGTACCTTTCAAATATTTTAGGCATCTCAGGAAGTATGTTTAGCATTATAAAGGAGACGAAAACAAGATACTTTCTGGAAGACATGAAGAAAGCTCCATGGTTAGAAATCCCCCAGAGGGGAGTGAGAGAAGGAGCCTGGGGTGGCTTTGGGGGACCGGCCACGGGCTGCGATGGCCCTGCAACCAGTTCCACGAGGGCCCGCACTGGTGAAACCCACCGAGCTGCACCACTACAATCTGCACCTTTTCTGTGTGTACTTGTACTTCAATGCGGGCTTCCGAGTGGATGGCCCCAAGCCCTTGCCCTTGAAAACTTAAAACATGAACAGACTGATTCAAGGGCGCCTGAAGCGCTGTGTTGCCCTGAGGGAGTGAACGAGGGGTGATGCTATCACACCCCTTTCTATTTTGGCTGTTGGAGAGTTCCCTCGGGGCTTCAGCTGGGCTGAAGGCTTCTTACCCATTCCCCTCTCCCTGCCTCCCTGGACCCCTGAACGCTGCAAATGCCAGAGCTGCCCGCTCTCTGCACAGTGCCGCTGTCAATGGCCCATGTCTGCCAGGGGGCTTTTTCTTTTTTTCTTAGCTACAAAAAACCCACTTTATTTTTTTTTTTTAATAATTTATATTCCTTTTTTTCCCTGTCTTTTTGTTAAAATATTTTCTGAAATACCTTCGGAGCTCCAGATCCTTCTTTTGGGTCATTTCCTTGAGTTCGCCCAGCAGGTCTAGCACTTTCTCGTTTTCTTCTGAACCGCAGACCCCAAGTTCTCCCAGCAGATGGCGTGTGGTCGTCAATTCCCGCTGCAAATCATCTGGGGTGTGGGGAAGAGTCATCAGCCATTGGCTTCGAGGTGCCCCAAGCAACCCAAGCACAAGTAAGGTGGCTGACTAGACTTTTCTTCTTTCGCTGGCACGCTCTTGTGTTATGAAGGGCTCAAAGGCACAAGGTCATGAAGGAAGACATCCGTGCACCTCTGTGCCCCTTTGCCTGAGATCGCAGTGGCCTGAGACCATGGGTCAGGCGTGCCCGCTGTCTCAGCAGTCATCAGAACAGACCTGGAATGCCACTCCGGTGTCCCCAACAGAAACGAATGCAAAAAGTGGAGAGAGCCTGTGCTGTGAGTAATTTAAAAAGAATCCCGGGGTTGCCCTGACCAGCGTGCCTCAGTTAGCTGAGTGTTGTCCTACAAGGAGCAAGGTCGAGGGTTCGACTCCTGGTCCAGGCACATGCCCGGGTTGCGGGCCCACCCGTGGCTGGGGCACATGTGAGAGGCAACAGAGCGATGTTCCTCTCCCTCTTTCTCCCTCCCTTCCCTCTCTCTGAGACAAATAAATAAAATCTTTAAAAATTGATAATAAAAAGAATCCCACGGCTCTTGTCATTCCAGCATCTCTGCACCTCCCGCCCCGGTAGAGCGCTGCCCACACCTGGACTGTGTCCCGCCTGCTCTAGGAGAACCAGCCTCTCCCCGCTCCTGGCACGTGTCCCGCCTACCAGTTACACAGGTACACACACCACAGCCAAACATCGTAACATTTGGGAACCTTATAAGGGTTCTTACATATGCACCCTCTTTCCCCCTGATGTGGTCTGAATTGCATCCCCCTAAAAAGATGTGTTCAGACTCTAATCACCATCATCTGTGACTAGGGCCTTACTGGAAATGAGGTCTCTATAGATGTAACTGAGTTAAAATGAGGTCACAGGGTAGGGCCTATTCCAGTAACTGGTGCCCTTCTGAGGAGAGCGAAGTTTAGAGACAGAGGCGCGCAGGGGACAAGGCCATGTGAAGACGAAGACAGAGCCCGGGGTGATGCCGCCAGGAGCCAAGGAGGGTCAAGGCTGGTCACCGGTACCAGAGGTCCAGAGAGATGCCTGGGAGGGCTCTTCCCTTGGAGCCCCCAGAAGGAACCAAACATGTCCACACCTTGACTCTGGGCTTCTGGCTCCTTGAACTGGGAGGGAATGAGTTTCTGTTGTTTGAAACTACCCGGTTTGTGGTGCTTTGTTACAGCAGCCACGGCAAACTCATATGCTCCCTCCCTAATCCCAGCTCCTGGCAACTGTCTAAGGAACTTCTCCAAGATGGGGTCCAAGAGTTACAGAGGTGCCACTGTAACTCCACGTCACACATATACTATTTCGCATTGGAAAAGGCTTGATTTTAAGTTAATCAGTTGTTGTTTAGGGCTGGGAGAGGGCTGGGGATGGGAAGTGACAGTTGATAGATAGTGAGTTTCTTTTTGGGGAAACAAAAATGTCCTAAAATTACACTGTAATAATAGTTGCACATCCCTGTGAACATACTAAAAAACAATGAATTATACACTTTAAGTGGGCAAATTGCATAGTATCTGAATTATATGTCAATAAAGCTATTAAAAAATTTTTTTAAGTCTCTGAGGTTGCTAAGATAGCAACACCCTCTGTGATTTTGAACTGTGTTTGTGCAAATTCTGCAGGTAAAGTCCACCTGATTTTAGGTGGCAATGTTTTACTACATAAGCCTCAAGCAAAACATACTTCGAAGCTCAGGAGAGCTCTGCTTAGAAACAGCCAAACTCTAGGGCAGCGGAAAACTGGCTTTGGGAAGATAGCTATTCTAAAGAGAAATTCAGGATCAAGCTCAGCACTTTTCACACCTGCCCATTTCTTCAAGTGAAGATTAGGTCGGACCCCTCTGCAGGAAAGGGACCCCTCGGCTCTATGCAGAAGGCAGGACAGGGTGGGGGGGTTGCAGCCCTATCACTGCCCAGCCAACGAGGTACCACTGTAGAGCCCCCCACCAAGGCTGGGGGGCTGTGGGCGGCTCCCAAAGAATGCCTTTCAGCCAGGTGGGAAATCAACGGGGAAATCGGACCTGGGCTCCAGTCCCAGTGTGGTCCTTACTTGGGGCGCCACCCTGGACAAATCAGTCTGGCCGCGCCCTGCCTCCTCTGCCATTAGAAGGGGAACATGCCATCTACCTAAGAGGAGGCTCGTGAGGATGCCATGAAGGGATAAAGGTGCCACTGGCGGAACCACCCACTGGCGGTTCCTCCTGTTCTTTGCCCAGCAGATGCCCTGTTTCCTACCTAAGAACTGCAGCTTGTCTCCGTCCAGGTGAACAGATCTCACGGGCAGCTCGTGCCTCGTGGTGTCCAGGGCTGTTGCGAATGTCTTGTACTGCTCCTTAAAGCGTGCGGCCACAGCCTCATAGGGGCCGAGCATCTCAATCTGCAGGCAGGAGGGACACAGGCCTATGAGACAAAACCCTGCAGTTGCCGCCCCAGAAGTCTCACGGTGGCACATGTGAGGTTAAGACACAGGCTATTCTTTTCGGACCTCCTAGGGAATCCTCCAAGAGGTTCGGCAGGCAGGCTGGGCTCTGCCCTCACTCCTGGCCGCCCTCCGCGCCATGAACACGCATCCACCCTCCGGCATATTCCAGGGCCAGCCCTCGACTGGGATCTCAGTGGACTCAGGAAGGCTGAGCCCTCCTGCTTTTAAGCACGGAGCTGAAACGCCTACCCCACCTCCAGGCCATCCCCGCCAATCCCCTTTCCCTCACACACGTTATCTGGGTCCTCACGGGGCATTATAAGGACCCATTACTTGAAATTTTTTTTCCTTCCACACCACAAGGACAGGAACCCCATTCTCAGCCCACTGCCTGCCACATGCAAGAACACATGCACACGCTGAGTGTTAAAGGCTGCACCGCGTCCCTCTAACCTCATAATTCCTCTGCTGACGTCCAAACCACCAACGCCTCAGAATGAGACTGGATTTGGAGACGGGTCTTTACAGAGGGAACTGAGTCAAGGTGAGGTCATTAGAGTGGGCCCTGATCAATATGCCAGATGTCCTTATAAAAGGGGGAGAGGTGAAGAGAATCACGCACACAGGGAGAACACCAAGTGAAGACACACAAGACAGCCATCCACAAGCCGAGGACAGAGACCTAGGACACATCGTCCCCTCGCAGCCCCTGGAAGGAGCAAGCTCTGCCGATGCCTTGATCTTGGACTTCCGGCCTCCTGAACTGAGAAGCTGTAAGGGTCGGCTGTTCAAGCAGCCCGGTCGGTGGGACTTTGTTACGGCAGCCCATACAGTGTGAGAAGCCACAGCCCGAATGGTCCTTCTGGGTTCTAAGGAATTGCTCCATGAACTTCCTGGGCATGGACGACCTTGTCCCATCGCTGACTACCTGGTTCCAAGGCTGTGCCTCCCACCTGCACCCTGGCCCCCTGGGCAGGCCTGAAGCGTGTCTTCATGTCACTCAGTGCGAACTGTGGGTGCCTGAAGAATATGTGCATGCACGTGCCGAAGGGACAGGTCCCTCTTGCTGGCTGGTGCTTAACCTTACAGGCTCATCCTCTCTTGATACCCGCTGGTGTCAAAAGCTGAATACGGACTTAGAGCCAGGCGAGGAGCAACCAACACTAAAAACGATCCCTCCAAACATCACCACGTGACCCCGCTGGGACACGTGGCTCCGAGGCAGTGGGCACAACTGACCTGAGCATCAAGGACACCTGCCAGCTCCCGCTTCTTCTGACAGAGGAGAAGTTTGCGCTTCAGCTCGTGGGCCTTTTTCTGCAGCTTCTCCTTCTCCCGGCACCTTATTAATAAATCCCTTTCTGCCTTTTCTTCAAATGCGGCCAGACTGTTCTCTATCTGTTAAGTTCAGAACGAGCGCTCAGGCCGGAGGGGACTCCATCTCTTGGCTGATGGGGCCGCCCTTCCACCCACGTCACACAGGAACGCGGTTCTGTTCTCACCTTTACAGCCAGCAGAGTCAAGAGCAATGTCTGGGATTCCATCATCTCCATCGATTCGGAGAGATCCTTAAGGAGAAGGGAAAGATGCTTTGGGTTCCCCAGGAACTCGGGTAAATCCAGCTCTCTCCCGTGGGAAGGAAAGAACTCTAAGCCATGCATACTTTCCTTATTCAGTTCAGTAATTTGATAATTTGCCACTAATAACAACCCACTGTTCCTATTATCTTATTTAGTCTTTTGGGCGCCCTGTGAGAGGGAAGAGGGTGGGCTGGCCCCGTTCCAGGGGCTGGGCACTCAAGGGCCAGCTGGAGGGCTCCTGCTCACCCGATGCCTGTCTGGAGCCAGGACTTGAACCTCCCACCCCAGGGAGACCACAGCCCACATATCTTCCTGCTCGGCGGCAGGGCCTGGCCTGGCGCCTTGGCACCGCAAACAAGGTTTCGGTCTCATTTTCCACACGACCCGCATCTGTATCTATTCCTGTACATGTACTTAGAGAAGCAAGTTCTGCACATGATCTAAGAATGTGTGTGGGTTTTTGTCAAAGGCACTTTCTCAGAGCCCCAGGCTCCGCGTAGCACCCGGCACAGGGCAGGAGCTAAATCAGATTCATCCAACCCATCAGCAGTTTCCCTCTCATTCAGACACTTACCAGGTTCTTTTTCTGTGAGGTAGAAAGTGAGGTCGACTCAGTTTTCTTTGATATCGTTTTTTCTAATTGTAGAGGCTTTCTGATCACACTTTTGTCTAAGATCGAGGAAAGCATTTTTAAGATGAGCTTACTGAGACACACTGCAACCCCCAGCTGGGAAATTAAAGGTGAAATGAAGGATTTACCGTTAATGGCCGAGAGATCCAGATCTGGCGGGGCGGCGCCGTGCCCTTCCAGCAGCGTGGACTGCAGGTCACCTTTGCCGAGGGTGCCACTGCTCTCTGTGGGCCAATCAGAATCCCTGGAAGTCAACACAGTCACTACCGCGCTCTACCCCTAAGCCTGGAAGCAGGCAACCTTTTTGGACAACACCACTTGCTTCTAGAACTAAACTTCTTGCTAGGTAGTAGAGAAGGGAGAAAAACCTTTAGAAATTCGCAGTCATCAATTTGAATGCATTTAAAGAAGAATGAGACAAGAGAGGCAGTCTTTATAACCCAAAGATGCAAATAAGTCTTTCTACTTAGTTTAATAAAAGCTGCTGTGTTCCCAGTATAAGTCTAATACATGCCATATACTTATTCTGCCCTTGGCTCTTTTTCCTTCTTTCTCCAGAAGTTTCTGGAACATTCATCTTCCCCAGTAATTCCCTTCATCTTTTAGTCTCTATTTTAAAATGTGAAATTATGCCTGACACCATGTAAAGTGGGCACTGGTGTCCTGCATGCTTTAATTAAACAAAGGCTCCAGGGGACTGCAAAATGAAGAGGCGGTATGTCAGATACACTGTCATGTTAGGAACTAAAACAGAAAACGGCCTCATGAACAACTACGCAGCTGAGAAAACGAACATGCGGAAATAAAAAGGGCAAAGTCCCAATAACGCGGAGGGCATGGCACCACTTGTGTTAAAGCTTTTAAAGAATTCTCGGTAGACAAGAACCTATCAAGAGCAGGTGCCTCCTAAGGAGCTGAGAACTTGAGGTGGAAGATGGTGATTTTTTATTGCTTATGGCTTTTACATAGGTTAAATGTTTTGTCATCTTGTGAGTATAGTATTTCCATTAAGAAATGTAATTGCCTGGCCCTGGCTGGGTCACTCAGCTGGTTAGAGCATCATCCCGATATGTCAAGGTTGCAGGTTTGATCCCTGGTCGGAGCACATAAAGGAATCAACCAATGAGCCCTGGCTGGTGTGGCGCAGTGGATTTAGCACCAGCCTGTGAACCAAAGGGTCACTGGTTCAATTCCCAGTTGGGGCACATGCCTGGGTTGCAGGCCAGGTCCCCAGTAGGGAGTGCTCAAGAGGCAACCACACACTGATGTTTCCCTCCCTCTCTTTCTCCTTCCCTTCCCCTCTCTAAAAATAAATAAACAGAATCTTTTTAAAAAAGAAAGAATCAACCAATGAATGCATAAATAAGTGGAACAAGAAACTGACATTTCTTTCTCCCTCCCTTCCTCTCTCTCTCTCTCTCAAATCAATACATTTAAAAAAATGTAATTTCCTATATAAAGCCATAAGATGGAACTCAAAAAGCAGTTCCTGAGTCACGGCTGTGCTTGGATCCTGGGTTCTAGGCCATGGCACTACTGACACTCAGGGCTGCACCGTTCCTCGTCGTGAACGGTCCTGTGCGCTACAGGGAGTCAGACAGCACACCTGGCTCCCACCCACTACGCGCCAGTAAAATGCCTCTGCCCTCATTCGGGACCACCAAAAACGTCCCCGAACATTGTCCAGTGTCCCCTGAGGGTTAGAATTGCCCCCAGATAAGAACCCTGATTTTAAAATGTGGTAAGTCCAGTTTTTGACCCCTCGGGCCATGCCAGTTTTCTTAGCTTTAAACACGGTACTCAACTAACTGCGTCAGAAAACACTAGAAGGTTGTGTCTGCTTCTCAGTTATGCCTGAGCCAAGGAACAGTGCAAATTCTGACAAACAGCTAAACCAGTCTCGGCATAATTACAGCTTGTAGGTCACACCCAGTCTGCTTCCTGTGTCTGTTAATAAAGTTTTATTGGGACGCAGACACGCTCATTTGTGTATGTATGGTCTGTGGCAGCTTTCATGCTGCAAATGACAGAGAGTGTCCATCCTGCAAAGCCTAATATATTTACCATCTGGCTCTGAAAAGGTTTGCTGACCCTTGATCTGAACAATAAAGTAGGAAATCTAAGTCGTAGGAGAACATATTTAATTTTTTTCTATGAGCCTCAATGCTGTGGTCATTTTGAACAAAGAGGTGAGGGTCAAGAAACACTTTTGCTCTGTGAATTGCTCTCATGCAAAAGAAGAGCTGCCCAGTCTTGCTGTAGAGGTGGGCACGTGAGGCAATGGATGAACTGCTACAGTGGGGGGTCCTTCCCAGGCATCTAGAAGAACACACAGACTAGAACTGAACGCCAAATCTGCTAATAGTGGTGGACTGAGTGGTAGATTGTGAGGGAGCTCCCCCCTCCCGGTCTCCTTTCTCATTTTTTTAATGAACACACGCCACATCTATAATCAGGAAAACTGAAAGCTTTTCATATCGCTTTGGTGACAACTTTTGGAAGAAAGAGACAGGGAGACCATTACAAGGAAGACCCAACCCAAGCGGTGAGAGGCAGGAGGGTGAGGCCCCCACACCTGTTCTGGTCTTGGTCTCAGAGTTCTAAGAAACAGTGTTTTCACTGGGAAATAGTCACGTGACCAAGGAACTGGTGCCACAAGGACGAGCCATGATGGCAACCTGGCTCTTTTCTGGGGCCACCCGGGAAGGAAGTGACCTCTCCCGACCCCTGGCACCGCCTTTTAGCTCCTCCACATGCCCCAAATCTGTCCTTACACTGAAACACTTAGCCCAGCTCTTTCTTCCGATGCTTCCCAGAAAGAAAAAAGGGGCTTGCAACTTCGCACATTTGAACACATAACTCAACACCTCGCTCCTCACTTCCCAAGCTCCACAGCTGCCTTATGCCCTCCCTCCATCGTTACACACCTTTGCTCTTCTGAAGTGGGTTGGGTTTCCTTCCGCCTTCAGGTTTCTTCCCACTGGTCTTTAAAGCACCTGCTGCCGGAGCCTGTTAGGGAACACATGACACTCAGGGGCCAAGATACCTCCCCTTCATAAGAAGGGGTTCCTTCATGGTCTGCAAGGGTTGTGCCTGCTCGTATTTTGGGGCAAGGGGCAGACTTAAGGAGTTCTGACATTTAACTGCGTATATACAAGACAAACTTATTTTGTCTAAAAGGATCCCCTCATAGAACACAGAACACAGGAAACCACCCAAATGTTTCCCAGTGATTATCTCTGACATGGCCGATTACAGACAACTGAGTTTCTGCGTACTTTTTATTTGCCCGTTTTATAGACTATATATTACTTAGGTCATCAGGAAAAACAAAGTTTTTGTACAGGTATTAATCTTCAAAATGTACAAAAAGGTAAGCAACACAAGGAGCTAGCAAGTCATAATAATGTAAAAAAACAAAAAAGGAAAGAAGGAAGGAAGGAAGGAAGGAAGGAAGGGAGGAAGGAAGGGAGGAAGGAAGGAAGAGAGGCCGCCCCATAAAGAGTGAGGCTATTTCAAGCACAGACACCACTCTATCAACCTTGTGCTGGGGGTCCTACATAAGAAATATAAGGCAAGCAAGTAGTAAAGGAAGAAATAAAATGCTCTTCTTTGAGGCATGATTCTTTATGTAGAAAATTCCAAACCATATTAAAAAAATGCTGCTAAAATTAGGAAGTTTAGCAAGGTTTCAAAATAAGACAGTCAATATTTTTCAAAGTCATATATTTCTAGTAATGAGTAATTTGGAAACTGGAATTAAAAGATAGTATCATGTATAGTAGAACCCCCCCCAAAAAAAATCCATCACCACCACCAAATACTTAGGTATAAACCTAACTAAACATAGGGAAGGTCTGTATATTGGAAACTACAGAACACTGTTGAAAGAAATCCAAGAAGATTAAATAAATGGAAAAATATACCATATGCATGGATTTAAAGATCTGGTGTTTTTAAGATGTTGTCTTCCCTAATCTAACGCATAGATTCAATACAATCAAAATCCCAGCTGGAGATTTGGTGGAAAATGGCAAGCTAGGCCTAAAATTTACATGGAAAGGCAAAGGAACTATGAGAGCCAAACAGTTTTGGAAAAGAACAAAGCAGAATTCACACTACCTGATATCAAGACCTGCTACAAAGCTAAAAATAACCTCGACAGGATGGAACTGGCCTACGGACAGAGAGGTAGGGCGATGGGAAAGAGCAGAGTCCAGAAATGATGCTCATATATGGGCAATCAGTGTTTGACATGGGCAATGAGACAACACAGTGGGGAAAGGAAAGACATTTCAACAAACTGTACTGGAACAAGAGAACGCCCATACACTCAAAAATGAACTTCAGCCCCGGCTGGTGTGGCTCAGGGGATTAGGTGCCGGCCTGTGAACCAAAAGGTTGCTGGTTTGATTCCCAGTCAGGGCATACACCACCTGGGTTGTGGGCCAGGTCCCCGGTAGGGGGCAAGTGAGAGGCAACCACACATTGATGTTTCTCTCCCTCTTTCTCCCTCCCTTCCTCTCTGTCTAAAAAAAAATTTTTTTAAAAGAAAGAAAGAAAAGAACTTCAATTCCATCACTGCACCAGATACAAAAAAATTAATGAAAAAATGAATCATAGACCTTACTGTAAAACCTAAAACTATAAAACTCCTAAAAGAAAACATGGGAGAAAACCTTTTTGATCTCTGGTTAGGCAAATATTTCTTAGATAAGACACCAAAGGTACAATCCATAAAAGCAGAAATCAATAAACTGATATTCGTAAAATCAAGAATTTCTGCTCCTCAGAAGACACTTAAGAAAACAAAACCACAAAAGATAAGCCACACAGTGGGAGAAAATAATTGCACATCACTATACATGGTCGGTATCCAAAACATCGAAAGAGCTCCCAAAATTCCATAATGAGAAAATAAACAACCCAATTAAAAAATGGGCCACCCTGACCGGTGTGGCTCATTTGCTTAGGCGTCATCCTGCAAACAAACTGAAAGATCACTGGTTCAGTTCCCAGCCAGGGCACGTGCCTGGGTTGGGGGCCAGGTCCCCGATTGGAGGTGTGTGAGAGGCAAACAACTGATGTTTCTCTTCACATTGAGGTTTCTCTCCCTCTTTTTCTCCCTCCCTTCTCCTCTCTCTAAAAATAAAGAAATAAAGTCTTTAAAGAAAATAAAAATTAAAAAATGGGCCAAATTCGAAGGACACATTACCACAAATGTAAGAATGGACAATAAAGCATGAAAAGATGCTCAATATCATAAGCTGTTATGGAAATGCAATTAAAGCCACAATGAGATACCATTTCACATAAGGTATTATGGAAATGTTATTAAAACCACAATGTGATAACCACGTCACACCCGCTAGAATGGCTTCACTCTTAAAAGTGCTGACTGGAACTCCCTGTGGCTGGTGGGAATGTAAAAAGGTACAGCTAACTTTGGATGACAGTTGGGAAGTTTCTTACACAGCAATACACACGCTTACGCTATCACCCAGTAATTTCCCTCCTGGGAGAAATGATAACATGACTACATAGAATCCTCCCCAGAAATGTTTAAGGTGGTTTTACTGAAAATCACTAAAAATGGGAAACAAAACAAATGTCCTTCACCAGCTGAGCTCACTGTAGTCCACCCACACAGGGGAATATCCCTTAGCTATCAGAAGGGAACAACACTAACTGTGATGACAATAACAAGGAGGGACCTCCAATGGACTCGTCACATGAAAGAAGGTAGGCATTAGAGGCTACATCCTATGTGACACTTTTAAAATTATATTCTGGAAAAGGCAAAGCTATAGGGACAGAAAACGTCAGGGTCACCTGGGGAGGGGAGGGGCTGGCTCTAACAGAGCTGCACCAAGGGATTTTGGAAGGCGACGGACTGTTCTGCATCTTGATTGTGGTGGGTCCATGATTGGATGCGTTTGTCAAAAGTTGCAGAACTGGACACTGCAAAGAGTGTTGCTTACTTTATGTACATTATACAGCAGGTCCTTGAAAAATACTGTTTCATTATACACTTGATAAGATGTCATAGGAACTTTACTCTTGCTTGACATCAATCAGCCTCTGGTAAAACTGGTTTCGTTATATATCACTTCACTGCTGTTCCAAGAACCTATTAACAACATTAAGTGAGGAGGACTTTATCTTAATTTCAAAGATGCGAAAAAAGACAACAGGGAAGCTCTTAAAGATCTAAAATACTACATACAGCATGCAGACACACGGGGGCACTATAACCAAGTTTGCAAGGTAACATTAAAATGATGAAGTATGGACTGTGATCCTTTGTTGAAAATCATTTCAATATTGTAAAACACAGATTCGGGGTGATGACGTGTCAACGCAGGTCCATCATTGATAAATATGCAGTACTCTGGTACAAGATGTTGACAGTTGGGCAGGCTATGCAAGTACGGGGGGAGGGGGTACATGGGAAATCTCTACCTTCCACTCAGTTTTTCTATGAACCTAAAACTGCTCTAAAAAAATGAAGTCCATTAAAAAAAAATCACTCCAAGAAGCATATCAAACAATTTGTGCAAAGCTATCCTTTTTCTGCAGGCTGGATCTTATGTCACATTTTTAAGAATCCACCATTCACTCTATCCAGAGTAAAAAAGATGGATAGTGGAAATGATTATTTACTTAATTTTTACCATAAACAATGATTTGGAAAGTAGAGGGATAACACAACCTTCACCTCAGCATGTTCTCAGTACATACACACAAAAACAACGTATGTAACTGGGTGGCTTACTGATTGTTAAACATCACACAAAGTACGTTCTCATGCTGCTAAGTGTTTTCTGCCATCATTTCCAGTGGCACATAATTTTCATGGTGTGACTGCAAGTAGCTCACAAAACTCTTCCTCTTCTACTGGGTGATTCGGGCCCATCATTTTCCCCATAGTTGTGCCCGGAAACCCTGCAGGTATTTTTTACTTTTTAAAAAGATTTTATTTATTTATTTATTTTTAGAGAGAGGGGAAGGGAAGGAGAAGGAGAGAGAGGGAAACATCGAGTGGCTGCCTCTCGTACATTCCTTGACTGGGGACAGAACTCACAACCCAGGCATGTGCTCTGACCAGGAATTGAACTGGTGACCTTTTGTTTTGTGGCACAAAGCCCAACCAAGTGAGCCACACACTGGACAGAGCCCCCCAGGTATTCTGAAATACCGGCCAAGGCTAGGGACTGCATGATGGGCACTCACCAGAACTGCTTCCAGAACCGAATCCAGAAAAGGAATGACAGTGTGGAAAGGCAGAACGATTTTAAGTTTCGACAGAGATGGCTTTGCAAAAGAGACCCTCAAAGCGACTGGTCACTCACAGCAGAGACACAGGACTCAGCATGAAGGGCACAACGACCTCCAAGGCAACTGGGCAAAACCCCCCAAATTCCGCCTTCAGAGCCAGGCTGCGCCTGGCTTGCATGACCAGTGCCAGAGCTCTACCTTCACTGGAACTCCCTTCAGAGCTGTGTCAACCGTTATGTTACCTTTTTGGCGGTTTTCTTCTCATACTGCAGGTATCGGGACTCGACCACTTTCCCACCTGTGGGGGACACACTGCTGGTTTGTATCAAAACAATAGCAGCATCAAAACAATAGCAGCATCAAAACAACAGCGGCGTGTGAAGACCCACTGTGTGCGGAGGATCCGCGCCCCCTCCCCCGGGGCCGGCTGCCACTGGCCCTCCCTGCTCAGCGGCAGGGATGGGGAGCTGCTCCCCCTTACTCCCCTCGGGTCCTGTCCTCCAGTACCCTCGAAGTATGGATGGGACACGCACTGTCTGCAAGAACATTTACAGGACACCTACTGTATACAAGTCCCTGGGCTTGAGGCAGAGCCACAGAGTTGCACAGCAGCAGATGGGGAGCTCAGGGGCGGGGCGGGGAAAGGAAGTGAGACCTTCCACGGAGGGCCATCTGTTTGCTGCCTCCGCCCCCACTGTCTGACCCACTCATGGTACCACCTTTAACACCCCCCCACCCCACCACTCCCAGCTCAGAAACACTCCCCTGGACACACTCAATGCCAAGGCCCTTCTCAGGCCCAGCATTTCCCTTGTGACAGCCCAGCCCCAGGTCCCCTTCCACACCTGCGCCTGAGGTATTGAACATGCATGGAGGAGACCCTACTTGTCCTCCCAACCTCCTGGGGCTCTCACTGCAGCCCCGGTGACTGCCCCCCACCCCCTCTCCTGGACCCTCCCTCATACCTTCTCCTCTGGGCCCATCCATCCCTCTGGTCAGCTGGGGACCATCTCCTACTTCACTGAGAAGACAGCAGCGGCCCCGAGACCCTCCTTCCTTGGCAACCAGCCACCTCCCAACCTCAGGGCAGCGTGCTGGCCCCTCCACGTGGAAGGACCCCTGCTACTGGGTGAGAAGAACTCCCACTCTTGTTGTTAGAGTCCACCCCCCAACCCATAAGGATACTGCCCTGGCAACTCCTCTCCTCGCCACCCCCAAACCGCTCCTGCTCCTCTTGGGCTCACCCCCACTTCTCTGCTTCTCTGTACAAAGCCCGCTTCTCCTCCCCCTTCTCTTGAATTCCTTACCACCACCACCCCCGCCCCACAACCTGGCTCTCACACCCACCACTGCACAGAAGA
>PVJD01018331.1:0-14798 GCA_004026545.1 Mormoops blainvillei | reverse complement strand
TGACTCCTCAACCTCTTTGTCACTTTTACTTCTGTGTGAAGAGAAGACACACACTCTGTGAGGAGGAGACTGGGCCACACGGACCCGCCAAGGGAAGAGAGGCCACCCCTGGAGCCTCGGCTTGGCTCCTGGGTCGGAGACAGGCTGTCACCACCTTGGCCCTGCCCCACTCAGTCGGGGTCTCTACTCAGAATACCTGTCCTTCAGTGATTCGGGTTTTTAAAGTGTGCAGTTTTTCCTTTCACCCTGACCCACCAGGCGTGAGTGGCCATAAAGCCAGTATCTCCCTTCCCCCGCTCTCCATCTTCACAAACCCAGGAGGACGGTGGTTCTTTCCAGAACTACTTAGTGCCACCCCAGCCCTGCACATTCACGTGTGTGATGCTTCCTCTGTCATCTGCATCTTAATGTTCCAAATGAACAATCATGAAGGCTTGTGTGAAAAAATAAAGGATTTAGAGGCATTTGGGCGAATTCTAAACCTTGATGAATTAGATTTAACTGTAGAAGACGCGTGATGAGGATTAAAAAAAAAAAATAACTGAAATCAATTTACTGCCAAGAAAGGTGCCAGATGGGAATGGAATGCAATACTGACATTTTCTTTAGCCATGGTTTAGAAATTGCAGGGAAAAAACCCGGCCTCGCCCCGGAACCTACATCCCAGCTCTGTCTGTGGTTGACGTCTATGATAACGCTGAAATCTCACATTCCCCCATGGCTCTCTGAGCACCCACTATGTACACAAAGTTCAGTCCTGCCAGGTGTCCAGTCCTCTATCGGGGCACCTGCTGGTCACCCCGGTCTTCCCAGCTGCTGGCACCGTGCTCTGCTGGCACCACGTGTCTGATGTGTCCCTTCCTCCATGAGAACTGGTCCTTTTCTCCCCTCCAAGTTCATCGCTTCTGGCTTCTTCTCTGAAAATGAGCTACTTCCCCTGCAGGTAGACAAAGAATAGGCCTGTCCCTCTGCTCACCAGTTCAAGGTTTGACTGATGACAAGAAATCCTTGGAAATCCCCTGTCCCCTCCGCCAACAATAGGGACGGTTGGCTTGTCTTACAGGCGTGGAGGGCTCCTTAGCCCAGAGGTACCTGCGATCACTCAGTAGGTTAGAATCACTGTGCATTCATTTGCCAATCTATCCTCCCTCCAGAAGTGGGTGTCTCTGGCCTTACACCTCATGTCTAATGGCTGATTTGTTCTGAACTGCTTTGAAAACAAATCCTGGACATGTCTACTCCCATGGCCACCTGCCACGCTCTGTTCCATCGCTCAGATGGATGAATGGGAAGCACAACAGGGCTGAGTAACGTGCAAGTGCCAACCGCCGTGGCTGGGGGTGGACACCGGGCAGGGCGGCTCCCACGTGCTCACTGCAGACCGTCGTCCAAGCACAACTGCCA
Organism: Mormoops blainvillei; assembly: GCA_004026545.1. Taxonomy (NCBI): domain Eukaryota; kingdom Metazoa; phylum Chordata; class Mammalia; order Chiroptera; family Mormoopidae; genus Mormoops; species Mormoops blainvillei. The sequence goes on along the minus strand of PVJD01018331.1, from coordinate 13,394 downwards.
GGTTTAGCAAAAAGAAAAACAACCAGGATGCCCAGTGAAACTCGAATTTCAGATCAACAGCAAATAATTGTAGTACAAGTGTGTCCCAAATACTGCCTGGGGCACACTTATGCTAGCACTGAAAAAGTTATTTGTTGTTTATCTTTAATGTGAATGTCACTGGGCGTCCTGAATTTCATCTGGCAGAAGTCCTGCCACCGGCAAGCCTGGGTCTGCCCTCGCTTGGTGAGATCGCTGTCTCCCACTGAGTTTTACTTCTGTTCGTTATGAAACCAGTGAAATTTAGGGAAACGATATTGACCTTTGAAACTGAAGAAAGAGAAGCCACAGTTTTTACACTGACATGCTAGGTTTTCCCTTTGACCTTTCTTTTACCCCTGAATGTGTGTTTTGGTCTGTCTTCTACCCCCTTCTCTCCTTGGTTGAGCGAAAGAGCCAGTGCCCAGTGGGAAAGTTGCTTCTTCCCCACCCAGAAGGATTCAAAGAGATGAAACTTTAACTTCAGCAAGAACTAACCTTCGCTGCCAGAAAGAGGCGAGGCGGATGGGCCCAGCTCTGTTGAAGTTTGCCCACGGGTCCCGCGTATTGTGTCAGATTCGTCCAGCGCTGGAAGCTTGGCTTGGAACGCACTGGACTGCTATCCTCTGGTCAAGCTTCCCTAGAGACAAATTTGCCAATGAGCATCTCCCATGGACTGGGACAAGTCTCTCAGGATTAGAGATGTGGCTGACTTAGGAGACACCGCATTTGGCACAAACTGTCAATCCCAGGGCACACACCCGGCCATTGGAATGAGAAGGTGCCCACACAGCGCTGGGCCAGGCACAGGCCCGTCCCTTCTGAATGTGCTCACTGGCCCGATGGGAGCTGGCTGTTTACCTGGAAATAGGAGCCCCAGTGAGAGACAGCCCACATACCTGTCCCCATGCCCACATTCCCACTCCCCGACTGAGCAGTAAAGTGGTAGCCCAGGGCGGGCACGGAGGCAGCGGGCTGCCTGTCCAGCTTCTTGTCAACGAAGGAGTGTAGTCAGGAAGGCCACCAGATAACCAGGCCACCAGAGTCACTCCGCCTGCCTGTCTCACCTGGGATCCCGGAGAGAATGATCCTCTGTCCTAGGTGTGTAGTGTAGTCCCAGCTGAGGTCCGTTCTTGGGAAAACGGAGCCATTTCCTGCAGGAACTTGCCTCCCTGCCAGTACCCCTGCTAGGGAGAGGGTGGCTGGGGGAGGGGGCGAGGCCCTCGCCCTGACACTCAGCTCCTGCCTGTTCCTACGTGGCATCTATGGTGGCCCTGAGCTCCCAGGAAAGTGGCAGATGCCTGGCACCTGACAAATTCCCCAACCCCAGGCAGAGGCATTTAATGCAACACAGGGACTTCTTTTGGGCTCTTCTTCAACCTGCCCTTGACTTCGACCATGTGATTGCTTCCTCTTTTAGCCTCCACTAAGGGGGGTCAGTATCATGTTTTAGGGCTGTCTGGAATGACCTCGGCCTTTGCCACAAAAGGCTACAGACAGGCCCCCGTAAGCCTGCCATCGTGGGATTTGCCGTCTGGCTGACGACGCAAAGCCTTGGCGCTGTGGTGTCGCTTGGGGCATCTGTCCCAAGCCAGGTAGCCTCCGACCTAGTAATGTTAATGGCCTTATGTCTATTTGTGACCACAGGGAGGACGAGAAGGTCATGTCCCCACCCTGGGGGTGGTGTCTATGAGAGACCTGCTAACCTGGGTCCCGCCACATTTCACACCGTCTGGGGGTATTTTCTGCATTTGATGAACTCTGCTGACCTTGACAAGCCAAAAAGTGACCTTCAACCATATCTCGTTGGGTATCTGATGATTCAAAAACCCACCTGTAAGCTCTGGCTGTGTATTTGCAGAAGCGAGTGTAGCAAAGAGAAAACGAGAAAACGCCCTGACATTTGTCCTGCTTGCTGAGATTTGGGTTCAGCCACGCCCTTATGTTACCTGTGGGAGGTCTTTGACGTGGTGACATTTAGGTGGGGTCAGCGGTGGAAGTTACTAACTGAACCGTCTTCTGCAAGTGACCCATCGAGACAGGGCTCACCGCTGAGGAGCACACGCCTTGCAGGAGAGCCCGGTGGGCCATCCACAGCCCGGCCTGAGGAGGCTGTGGGCCGAGCAGGCCACTCCTGTCACTCACAGCCCCCAACGGTGTCTCTCTGGTGTGTCCTATAACGGGTACTTGCTACATGCTTCTAGCCTGTGGGGCTATCAGCTGGGAGGCAGGAAGGGGACTGGGTTAAAAGTCCCCAGGACACACTTTTAGAGGTCATTGTACCTCCACAGAGCCCTGAAGGCGGATTCTCCCTGAAGAATTCAGGACAATATGCAAAGATCTAGACGGCAGGCATGATTGGAACAACCACTCATGAGGCACTCCATTTTTTTGTTGTCGTTTTGTTTTATTTACTCATTTATTATTTTATTTGCTTCATCACCATTCACCCTCCCATGCCCTCTCCCCCCTCCACCTACTCCCCGGACCCCTTTCCCCACAATCACCACAACAAGCATTCTTGGTTTTATTTTTTTGCAACGTGTATTACTGAGGTTCTGGGAACTTTCACCTGTAAGCCGCGAGTCTGGGCACTTCTCACGGGCTCGGTCGCGAGCATAAGAGCTGTGCGCTGAGCGGGCATCAGGGGACAATGCAGAGGGGCACGGTAGGTGGGGAAGCACACGTTATTTGTGATTTATTTTCTCTCTTGATGATAAATGAGTGCTTTTTTTACAGCCAAAAAACCAAGGCCAAATTGAACTCTGATTTACTGTTCACAATTTACGGCACTGAGTTCATGCATTTTGAGTTTTGTCACTTTTCTGACGGTAAAAGTGCTCTGTCTTTGGAAATTTGGGAGGGCAGATACCCCTTCCCCAGTGACATTTGACTGGCAGTAGTGGACACCAGAGTGTAACCGGGTGGGGAGGTCACCTCTGTCCCCCAGCTTGGAGGACGAGTGTGGTGGGGTCTTTTGCTGCCAGGCTGCCTCGTTCTAGAGCTGGAAGACCGCCCCTCCCCCCAGACATTTCCTTCGTATTTATCGAGTGGAGCTCCCCTTCCAGCTTTACTGATGCCTTCCTGTGTGCTCACCATCGTCTCCTGCGTGGGGACCCGCTCTAACATGCAAATACTTCTGGGAGGCGCAATCCATGCGTGCATTTGGAGCAAACGGCTCTGTCTGAATTACCGTCTTCAGAGTCTTCTTCCTCAGGGGCAGTTGCAGAATAAAACTGGAAAATGACAACTGCCCCTGGAATTCCTTAAGCTCAAGACAATTGCGTGAGCTGGGCAGGTCATCTACCCCTTGCCCTGGTCCACTGTCCCTTCTTTCTCTGTGCTGTGCGTAAGTGCCGGCACAGCCTCACTCACAGACACCTGCTCCAAAGAAGCAATCCAGGTGCATCCTTACTCTGTGAGCAAATGTATTCAGTGAAAAATAAAACGATGTTGGCCCCAGCCTGGACCCCTCCATGCCCATATCATAGTGATTTCTAGGGTGACGTCTGCTACCACTTGAATCATGTCTTCCAAAAAAGGCATGCTGAATTCTTAACCCTTGGCACTCAGGATGTCACCTTATTTGGAAATAGGATTGTTACAGATAGGATTAATGAACATGAATTCATGCTGGATTAGGCTGGGTCCCGCATCTTATGGTGGGTGTTGTGATAGGGAGAAATCTGGACCCAGAGGGCCACAGTGACAATGCCATGTGCTCATGAAGACAGCCACTGGCGAGCCAAGGAGAGAGAGAGGCCTTGGCAGACCGGTCCCTCACAGCCCCAGAAGGAACCCACCCTGCCGACACTTCGGCTTTGGACTTCTGGCCTCCAGAGCTATGACATGATAAATTTTTGTTGTTTGAGTCTCCCAGTCTGTGATATTTGTTACAGTTGCCCCAGCAAATGAGCACAACCCTAAGCCTCGATCCTTCCATGGAATCCGTAGCAGCTGATGTTTCTGTGAAAGCTGAGTGCTGTTGAATCCAGCTGATGATTTTCAGAAGGATCCTACCCAAACAGTAAAGACAGAAAGAAATGGTTGTTACAGAGTGCAGGCTCTCTGGAGGAGAGATGACTGGCCCCGGAGTGCAAGACTCAGGTGTGAGACACGGCTCTGTCACTTGCTGCTGAAGTGACTTTGTGTGAGCAATTTAGAGTTTGTAAACTTTGATGTTATTTTATTTTGCAAAATAGAGCTAAAATATTCCAAAAGCCAGACATGTAAAACTTAAACGTTTTATAAATTGTCAAGTACTAAGTACACGTAAAGTGTTACTCTGCCCACCTGACCAAAACTGAAGGCCGATGCTCAGCTTGGCTGCTAGGAAGGGTCACGTGTCTTCCCTGTGAATTGTCAGCGGGTCGTCTGAATACGAAAGTCAGCCTGCTAACTTCAGGTAGCTTCGCACCTGCTGGGCGAGACTTCTGGGTGCTCTGGATTCTCAGCTACTTCCCAAGCCACCCACCGGCTTTCCTATTACAGGTGGGAGGCTGTTCCCGTCAATCCCCAGGTGGTATTATGCACAGCTTCTCTACACTGTTGTCACCTGGGCCCTCTCGGCTCCTTCTGAGTCCCCAGGTCTTTGAATTGGGGGCCGGGGGCAGTCATTACCTAATGTCCCTTCAGTTTAGTCCCTTGAGCTCAGTCACCTTACACGAGTGGACAATAAGTTCGAGTGAGCCTCACAGTCCCGTGGAGGGCTTGCTGAAACCCCAGGTAGCTGGCCCGTCCTCAGAGTTTCTGACTCAGGGTGTGTTGGATATTGGCCCAAGAATTCGTATTTCTAACAGGTTCCCAGAAGACCCTAGTGCCGCAGGTCTGGGGACCAGAGTCTGAGAACCCCGCAAATATTTCACTTGCATTTTGGGAGATCTCCCTGTGAGTGTTAGGTCCTGGAAATCTACTATTACTTATGCTTAGCTTCTCTGGAGTCTACCTGCTGGGCGGTTATCAAACTTCAGCACGCAATTCAGCTTCTTAATCCACGGTCCCCGCTTGACCTCCACGTAAGTACTCGGCATAGACGTGCCATTGTCTCCGACAGCCCAGCACAGCCCTGCCCTGTCCCACTGCAACTGCCCACCTTCCTAGGGGAGCCGGTGGTGGATTCCGGCTCCCAGGGCGGGTCACGTTATTTTCATGGAAGAGGAGATTAATTTACTCTCTGGCTCAATAGACTTCCGCTTCTGAAAGACTCATCTTTCTCCGAATGTTATCTGCTAAACTTATTCCAGAGGCATTGTTTTGGAAAAGTATAATTATTTCAAGGTTACGCCTCAAAGTTCTGTAAACAGAGATAAAATAAAGTGCCTGCAATAAGAAGAGGCGGTTTCTCTTGTGGAGGGTGACAAACTGCGTGGGCTGCTGCCAGCTATTGCTGCTGTCTTTGGCCCCCCCAGCGATGGCTCGCACTCCCAGGAGCAGCAGGGGGGAGGGAAGATGGATTTAAGTTGGAACGGAAAGAATTGCTGTCCTAGAAGAGTCCCATCCAAGGAGAGCTGGGCCAACGGGGCACGGTGAATACACTCTCAGAGATGCAGTTCACCTTTCTGGATTTCATTTTATCTCACTCTGACTCCAGTTAAATGTGCCCCTCTGGCCCTGGATGGGTGGCTCAGTTGGTTGGAGCATCATCCCCGTTCACCAAAAGACTGTGGGTTCGATGCCCAGCTGGGGTGCATACAGGAGGCAACCAATCGATGCTTCTCTTTCTCTTTCTTCCCTTTCCCCTTCCTCTCTCTCTAAAATCAGTAAACATTTGTAAAAAAAAAAAAAAAAAAAAAAAAAGGTGTCCCCCTGATGTCTGGCTAGGCCTGTACCTCTGTCCCTCACCCAACTGACAGAGTCCACTTGGCAAAACCACTGGGTTTCCAGGAGAGGGAAAGGGATGCGGCTCTCACAGGCTTGGAAGTGGCCTCTCTCACCCTCAGGCATAGAGCTGTGGGATCTTCGGGCCACCAGAGATCAGAAAGAGCCCACTCTCCACTCTTAGTAGAAAAACAAATCTCTTCCACACCTTCCTCTGCATATAGTTTCTTTGTCTTCCTTAAAGACTCCTGCGTGTGAGGTACTTACTGCTTAACACGTTTGATTCAATATTTACCCTTGTTGTTGTTGTTAGCAGGTTGCGTTTATATGGAAAGCAAATGTGCGCCTGGGTTTGCCTTTTTAGAGGCCATAAAAGGAAGAACCAGCTCTGCTCACCCTGAGGGCTCTTCATGTGTTGGAACATGGCTCTTGCGTCCCGTCCAGTACCCTCCAGGAAGAACATCTCTGCTCTTTGCAATTGTTCTTCCTCTGCCGGCACCGGGAGCGGTTCCCGCCACTGTAAGCGCAATTCTCTGCACAGACACTTACGGGGCACTGGCCTGATGGCTGCCCCGGGGCCCTGGGGCCTCTCCCCCAGCCCAAAGCGCTGTGTCAGGACTTCCCAGACGAGGTAGAGAAGCTGGGGTGGGGCGTGAGGCATGCACTTCAGCCTCAGCGGGTCTGGCTGCCTGTGAAGTGGAGGATGATCTGTGCTGCCTTGGCATGCGGAAAAGGCTTGGCTTACCTGGGCCAGAGGCCTTTGCAACAAATCTGTCACCAAGTTGCTCTGAAGCTCATGAGTATAGGGTTGGCATGAATAACCAAAGGTGACGAGGGCCATAAGGGAAGTTCCTGCTTATTTCCAGTCGGAAAGAAGACCCTGCCAGTGGTCGTCTACACAGATGTGGAAGAAAAGGAACATAAGGTTCCCAAGGGTAATCGAGGCTGCAGAGAACCAGGGTCTGGAATTAATTTCCCTTTGAGTATCACACGTCAAATGCTCGCCATCTTGAGGAAGCTGAGTTAACTCATTGTACTTTTCCAGGTGTCTTTTGATTTTTGCTCCTTGTCCTGACCTTGGCTCAGTTCCACAAAGATCGTTTATGAGAGATAAACTCGCTTATCTGGATCCTTTGGATGAAGACGCAACCCAACGGTTAATTGCAACCAGTGGTATAACTAATTAATTAGCTCCCTTTGTACAAATCATTTCCTTTTTGCAGGCCAGTTTACTCATCTGTAAAGTAAAATAGTGAAACTAAATCGTTTCTTAGCTTCATTAAAGCTCTTGTATTCTATGACTCGCGGTTTGAGTTTTTAAATAACTTTTTACTTTTTAATTACAGGTGACATACAACACATATTAGGCTCAGGCGCACAGCCTAGCGATTAGACACCTACACAGCCTGCAAAGCGATCACCCCGATAAGCCTAGTGCTCACCCGACACCGCACACAGTTATCTCGCTAGTATCCACTACATCCCCTGTGCCATACTCTGCATCCCTATGAGTGTTTTTATAACTGGTAATTCGGTCTCAACCCCTTTCCCTTTTCCATCCAGTCCTCCAGCTTCCCTCCCACCCAGCAACCAGCAAAATGTTCTCAGAATCTGTGACTTTGTTTCTGTTTTATTTGTCCATTTATTTTGTTTTTTCGATTCCATATATAAGTGAAATCATACAGTATTTGTTTTTCCCTGTCTGACATCTTTCGCTCAGCACGGTACCCTCAAGGTCCATGCCGCATGTTGCAAGGTGGTGAGATTTCATTCTTTTTTATGGCTGGGTCATGGCCCGTTGTACACCTGCACTACCTCTTCGATACCCATTCATCTATTGACGGACACTTACGTTGCTTCCATATTTTGGCTATCGTAAATAATGCCACAATGGACATATGGATGAACATGTCTTTTCAATGTAGTACTTTTGGTTTCTTCAGATAAATATCCAAGTGGAATTGCTGGTTCTTTCTTTGTCTCTTGTTATAGCCTTTGTTTTAAAGTATATGTCATCTGATAGAAGTATTGCTGCCCCTGACTTTTTTTTTATTATTTTCATTTGCATGAAAGGGCTTTTTCCATCCCCTACTTTCAAATGGAAGCGGATCGCCTGTAGGCAGCACACGCTTGGGTCTCGTATTCTTATCCATTCAACCACCCTGTGTCTTGATCGGAGCATTTAATTCACTTGCATTTAAGATCATTATTGATAGGTATGTTGTTATTGCCATTTTGTTATTCGTATTTTTTTAAATCTTTTTTTCTCCTTTTTAAAGAAGTGCCTTCAACATTTCTTGTAACCCTGGGCTTGTATGTCCATCTCCTTTGCCACATTTGGGAAGTATTTCATCAAATAGGTTTTCAATCCCTTGCTTTCTCTCTTCTCCTCCTGCTGCCCCTATGATGCAAACGTTATTACACAAATGTTGCCCCAGAGGTCCCTTAAACTGTTCTAATGTTTTTGGATTCTTTTTTCTTTTTTCTGTTCTGACTGGGCATTTTCTGCTACCTTGCCTTCCGGATCGCTGGTACGATTCTCTAATTCACCTAGCCTGCTGTTGTGTTTCCGCGTATTCTTCATTTCAGTTATTGTAGTCTTCATTTCCAACTCGTTCTTTTTTATGGTTCCTATGTCCTTTCTTATGCTTATTATCGCTTTGGTGAAGTTCTCACTAAGTTCATCTGCTCTTCCCTAAGTTCACTGAGCATCCTTATAACCAGTGTTTTGAACTCTGCATTTGACAGGTTGCTTGTCTCCATTTTGTTTAGTTTTTTTCTGGAGTTTTGTTGTGTTCTTTCGTTTGAGAGATGTTTCTCCATCTCCTCATTTTGGCAGCCTCCCTGTGTTTGTTTCTGTACATTAGGTGGAGCTGCTATGTCTCTGGGTCTTGGTAGAGTGGCCTGATGTCGTAGGTGTCCTTTGGGGGCTCAGTGGCACTATCTCCCTGGTCACCTAGCTGGGTGTGTGTACTCTGTGGGTTGTGTGTGCCCTTTTGATATAGTTGAGCCTTGCCTGCTGTCGGCATGTCAGCGAGAGGGATCAATACTCAGGCTGATCGTTTTGAGGACTTGCCATGACTAAAAGTGGAGGCACTTCCATGCAGGGCTGACCCCACAGAGCAGGATTCGCTTTAGAGGGCTCCAGGGCCCAGTGAGTCTGCCCTTTGGGTGTGTCATTTATGAAGGTGATTGGGTGGAGCTCGGGGGTCTGAACTGGCCACTTGTTGTGTTGGTTCTAGGGCCTCTTGGAAGGACCTCTGGTACAGGTCAAGGTCACCTGCTGCCTGTGCCCTGCCCAGGGCCACCTGGCAGGAGCTACAGAGTGGTCTGTAATGGTTGCCACGTGTGCTGGGCTTGGACGTGCCTGGGAGAGGCCAAGCCAAGAACCGAGGCCAGCTGTTACTGTGCCAGGCCTGGGGCCACGTAGCAAGTGGCGTGAGGCATGTGAAACCAGATGCTACTTATGTGAGGTTTGCAAACCTTTTAGAGATTTTAGGAAAGTTGGATGCAGGAGTCAAGATAGACAGTTTTTATGGAAAAGCCACTGGAAGTGGCCTGGGTAGGCCCGAACATGGGGCGGAGTCTCAAGGAACTGCCAGGGCTGGGTGGACAGTGTTAGCCAGGTTGATGGAGACTCAGGGGGAAAGCTCATCAAAAGAACAACGGCTTCTGCCAGCACTTCCGTCTGGAAGAAAGTTGCCCCTCCAGCCCTCACCCTAAGGCCAGGCAATCCAGTTCCTCCCTCTACGTCCCTGGTGCTTTTTGAGCTACTGCCCCCGTGCTGGACCTCCAAGGGAGTGAGTCCACATAGGTTTATGCACTGGCCCTTTAAGAGAAACACAGGGATTCTAGAAGCCTCTGTTTCCCTCAGCCACAGTCCCCACCATTTCCACAGCCAGCAGCTACGGGGACTTTCCTTCCTGACACTGGATGCCTGGGCTGTGGAGCCTGGTGTGGGGCTGGGCCACTTTGCTGCTCAGGGGAAACCTCCTCGCTGAGTGACCCTCCCGATTTCTAACCACCACGCACGGGTGCGGGACCTGCTGGCCCCGCATCTCCGCCCTTCCTACCAGCCTTGACGTGGCTTCTTCTGTAAATCCTTCCTGTATTCTTAGGACTGCTGTTACAGGACGTCTGTTGAGCAGGACTTCAGTGGGTTCTGAGTGATGGTTGACCTGCAGTTTAGTTGTGATTCTGATGTGGCCTTGGGGGGAGGGGAGCACAGCCTTTCCCTACGCCGTCATCTTGACCACAAGTCCTGGTTTGTATTTCTGCGGAGAGAACTCACAAAAACTTTGAAAGCCTCTCTCCCATGGTAGCCTCTTCAGTGTAGAGGGGACGCTGTTCTCCCTATCACCAGCCAAAATGATTTTAGGCGGAGGAGTTAATGACACAGCACCACCTGGTCCTCCTCAGCATCGAGCTTCTGCCTTTTCCGGTGGCGGGGGCCTCCTGAGGGGCCAGGGAATGAAAATCTGCCACGCAAGTAGTCATCGCTGTTGTCCTTCGATGGCCGCAGGACCTGAAACAGACAGTGCATGCGGAAACGGGGACCTGTGCACGTGCTCTCCTTTGACTGGCTGTGGGCAGGGCTGCCACAGCAAAGACTGTAAGCTCTAACACGGCTTCTTCGTCTTTGTTCTCAGGTGGGCCCAGACTTTTAACACAGTGCTTGCCGAAAAGGGGCCCTGCCAAAGAGTGACTGAATGCCAACTCCCACTTACTTGCAGACGATTAAGTGAGCAGTGAACCAACTAGGCCAAGTACTGGTTTTCTCCGTCCCCAGCATGGCCTGTCTGCCCTGCTCATAGTGTTCGCTCTAGGTCAACGAAGATTCTGCAGACATTCATTCTGTAATTTGCCTGCCCAACTGCTCCAGTCATTTCTTTAAGAGCCAAGGACTGTCTGTAAGCAAGGGTGGGTGGACGGACAAAGGCTGTGGGACAGGTGCGCTGAGTGGCCTCACGGGCTGAGATGGGAGCCCTGCAGCTGGCACAGTGGCCAGGGTTGTGTCGGGCTGGTCGCTAGGGCCTTCTGCCTGCCTCCTCGGGGCCTTAGCACCACGGATGTGGTGGGGCCGGGCACCTGCGTGTCTACAGGAAACAGTCACTTGGCATTTCGTACTGTGGAAATCGTAAAGCCATTGGCTTGTTATTTTACTTTACTGCATTTTGTTTCTGGAGAAGCACGACGGACCAGAATGCTCAAATAGCTGACCTCAGAACCATTTTAAATTATGCTTCTACTAGAAAACCTGCCATGGACCCACATTTAAAGCGTTATAATTCTGTGGAAATGAGTTTACTGCAAATGGTAAGCTATTAACTAAAATAGTGTTCCTCAGACCACCTACATCGGAATCTCCTGGGGTGTTCATAAAAAAGCAGACTTCGGTTCCCAATCCCAGCCCTTGGGAATCTGAATTTTAAGGTAGGGTGTAGCAGTCTGTACTGGAGAACCTCCCGGTGATTTTTACACCAGGTGGCCTTTGAGAATCATTAAAGAAGATTTCTGACCCCATGTCCTAACCTTTCTAAATAATAAAAGGATTTAGTGGGCCTAGCATGCAATGAGCTTATCAAATTAAAAGAGCTTTTATACAGAAAAACAAGAAAAACTCTTCTTAAGGAATCCCCAGGTGGACAATAACAGGCCTAGTGAAAACAGTTAGTATATGGATTTCTTTAAAACTAATTATTGGTTGAGAAAGGCTTCATTTGTCCTTCTCCTTAGGTCCCCAAAGCCGGTCCGACCCACCTCCCAGAGCGGAAGTCCGAAGTAGCTTGGGATCTTGAGGTGAGGGGTCTGGGGTTGGGGAACGGGACGGGTACACACGTGTGTAAAAGGCCGCCAGCCGCTGGCATGTGGCCCAGAGAGGGCTGCGAAGTGAATTTCCCTGTCTGGAAGCTAAAGCCACTTGCATCCCGCCTGGAGAGACTGAGGCAGCAGACGTGGTGGGGAAGTGAGAGTCGGCTTGGGAGGCGGCGGCCGGCCGCTCCACAGCTATTGCTCCTTCATTGTGCGACCAGATGCAAGAGTTGGGCAGGTCAGGAGTCCGACAGGAACTTGAGCTTCATGAAGACATGAAGGGGGAACCGAGAACGATGGCTTAGTCTTGTGTGTCATTGGTTTGACCAGTCAATCACAATCACAATGGAATATGACTTTGTCAAACTCAAAAGAGTCAGCATTTTATCTTCTTACAGTTGATAGACTGAGACTCTGGCCAAGGCCCCAGGCACGTGAAAGTAATTCAACAACCCATTAAATTTAATATGGGACTGGGAGGTAACAAATTTGCCTCTAGGGCCAAAGTCTGCAGAGAAGAACAGAGCTGTGTCTTAGGTCTGAAGTCACCTGCAGCGTCAGCCGGTTGGCAGGGGCTGGAAGGTTAGGGGGTGCTCTGAAACCAGGCCTGCTGAGTAAACCGACCTGTCCGTGCCTCTCTCCCTTCTGAGCCGGGTTGCAAACAATTCACATTTGTAGGTCGGAACCACACAGGGGTCAGAGCTGTGTTCTCTGAGTGTGTCTGTGTGTGTGTGCACGTGTGGGTGTGTGCATGTATGTGAATGTGCACCCATGTGTGGTGGTGCGTGAATGTATGTGTGCTGTGAGTGTGTGCACGAGTGTGGGTGCACGTGTGGGTGTGTGTGTGGGTGGTTGTGTGTTTAGTTCTGTGTGCACACATGTTTTGGTGTGTGTCCATGTGGGTACCGGTGTGTTTGTGTGTGCACACACCAGTGCACGTGAGCATATGCACTGGTATGTATGCATGTGTGTGCATGTGCATGTGTGCATTCACATGTGTGCACATCTGTGCATGTTTGTTTCTGTCTGTGCTCCTAGTGTCCAGCGTCTGGGGACGAAAAAAGTTGGATATTGCCCGTGGCTGTGCCAAGAGAGGCCTTTGGAACAGGAGTGGAGAAGTCGGAAAGCTGGGAAAAGAATGTTGGGTTTAACCAGTCTAGAGGCCCAGGCCAGTCCCCAGTCCCCTCGATGTCTACGCCAGTTTGTCCTCAGGGTCTGAGCCCTGGCCGCACTTCTCTCCCCTATCACATAGGAAGCACGCTGTGGGAGGGAGGGAGTGGGCGGAGCTTTCCCGCTGTAGGACATGCCCCTCTGCCTGGCCAACGTACTCAGCTGTGAGAAAGCCTTTCTCAACGCCTCAGTCCTGTCCCGGGAGCCCCCGGACTGAGAAGCTCAGCCACGGGTTGGCCATGATGGCTGTTGGTGCCAGTAGAACAAGGGAGGAAAGAGCCTCCCTTCAGCGAGGGTTAATGTCAACTCTCACCACCCTGGGGTAAAAAGCCGGAAGAAAGAGATGCACTTGCACAATCCAAGCTTTTTCCTTAAAGAGCAACCCCCGATTTCCTCCTTCCTCTCCTCTAGGTGCGTCAGAACCGCACCAGGAGTCGGGTCTTCCGTGTCCTGTAACCTTAACCTGTGGAAGGTACCAGGTGGCTGGGTCCTGCTGCCTCCTGTCCCTCATTGAGGTGCTCCTGGAGCACTCGGCCCTGGGCCTGGCAGCCCCACCCTGTCCCCTTGCATTACCTGCT
>PVJD01018330.1:0-14804 GCA_004026545.1 Mormoops blainvillei | reverse complement strand
TGGTTGGTGAGAAAGGATCTCACAACTTTAATTTGCTTTTCTTTGGTTCCTGGCAAGTTCTCTTCTAATACCCCTCATAGGTGTGTTGGCCATTTGTATAAGTAAATTTTTAAAGGCATTGCATTGAGATGTAGTTTCTGTGCCACAAACCTCAGCAGTTTTAGCATGTTCAGCGATATAGTTTTCGGTGCTTTTACACAGTTCTGACAGCCACTGTCATCCCATTTTAGAGCAGTTTTCTTTCCCAGTGAGCTCCCGTGTGCCCGTTGGCAGTCACGTCCCATGCTGACCCCAGCCTGGGCACCTGCTAAACTTGCTGCATGTATAGCTTTGCTTTCTCCAGGCATTTCATGTGAATGGGATCACACACTGTGGCGTATTGTGCCTGTCTCCTTTCACCTAGCGTCCCGTTGCCAAGGAGGTCCCGTCAGGGCCTGTGTTAGAATTTCCGCCCTCGAGTGGATGAGTTGTACGAGGACCCTGCCACATTTTGTTTCTCTGTCCAGCCGCCGAGAGACACCTGGGTGGTTTTTCCTTCTTGATTATGAGGAACGATGTCGCTGTGATTCACGTGCAAGGTTTTGTGTGGGTTCGTGCTTTCATTGCTCTTGGGTATAGACCTGTGAGTGGAGATGCTGGCTCCGGTGCTAACTATTTTCTTTTTTCTTTTCTTTCTTTTTTTTTGTTTTTTGTTTTTTGTTGTTGTTGTTGTTTCTTGGTCAAGCTTTTATTCTTCTGGGTTTTTTTTTTGTATATTTTATGGATTATGCTGTTATAGTTTTCCCATTTTTTTCCTCCCATTTATCCCCTCCATCCTGCTCTTCGTCCCATCACCTCCCACCTCCTTAGTTCATGTCTATGGATGGGACATATCAGTTCTTTGGCTTCTCAGTTTCCTGTACTATTCTTAACCTCCCCCTGTCTGTCTGTTTTGTTTTGTCTTGTCATTTTCCCGCCACCACTTTCCCCAGCCCCACGCACCCTCAGTCCTTCCCCCTTCTGGCTTTGTCGATGGGTCCTTTATGCATGTTCCTTGATGACCCCTCCCCTTCTTTTCCCGTTATCCTCCTCCCCTCTGGTTACTGTCAGTTTGTTGTTTGTTTCAATGTTGCTGGTTATGTTTTGCTCGCTTGCTTGTTTTGTTCATTAGGTTCCACTTACAGGTGAGATCATATGGTATCTGCCTTTCTTCGCTTAGCATAATGCTCTCCAGTTCCATCCACGCTGATGGGAGCTATTTTCAACATTTTGAAGAGATGCCCAAGTGTTTTCCAAGGTGGCTGCGCCGTCTACGTTACCCCATCAGCCGGGGGGCGAGGCTTCCAACCGCCCGACACCCCGGCCAGCCCTCCCTGCTGCTGTTTATGTTACAGCCACATTGGAGGGTGTGCCGCGAGAGAGAACCTTTTAAAGTGTCATTTCTTTGGAGGGGACTTTGGCCCGTTTTGTGTAATGGGAAACAGCCAACATCCTGTGGCATTTAATGACCACCGAGTGGCCCTGCGTCTCCACACTGTCCTGTAATGCTTTGGGCCACTTCGCTGCATATCTGAAAATGCTTTCCATTGTGTTTTTTTCTCAGCAAAATGTTCACTGAGTTCATCCTCAATGTTCCCACGGGCTTGCTGACCATTCAGAAGCTGTACTGCCTGATCGAAATCGTCCACAGCGACCTCTTCACCCAGCACGGTGAGTGCACCCTGGGACGCAGTAAATTGCCACATTAGGTACTGTCTGTAGACCTGGCCCCTTCTGAATTCTGACCTCTGTGCCGAAAGAAGTGGAGGTTGCAGCCAATTAAAACGGCACCGTTACCAGACAGGAGGATTTAGTTCTCACATGGAGAATGGGCAGTGACATCCCACACAGGCGATAGACCGTGGAGAAGTGCAGGCAGAGCCCCCCGGTGTGTGATTGAGGTGAGCCCCTGGCCCTCGGGCAATCAGCGCGTATTGTGGCCGTCCCCACACGTGATTGGCGCCCCTGGGGCGGCGATCACTGGCTGCTGTGCAGATGATTGCAAAGAAAAATGTCAAGTTGCCTTTCAGTGCAGACGTCACGGTTCCCTCTCATCCTGAACTTCGCGGTCTTTCACAGGGTTCCCTGCTCCACGTAATACAAATGTCAATGATTTCCCTATTCACTTATCCCGAGGGGAACCTTCCATTCCCCAGATTATCTCCCTGCCCTTTTTATTAATCACTTTCTTTCTTTTTGGACTCATTGAATTAATATTTTATACTTGTCAAGTGGTTTTATGGAAAGCTGAAAACCTTTGCATAATTCCACAACCTTCCCCATTTACTGGAGGCAGGTGTGAAAACCGTAGAGTGATGTTCTGATGGAGAAGCGCGGGTTGGTTTCGTTCCGTTCGTGTGCAGACGCTTGGCTGCCACGTTCACACGCCTTCATCCCTGTGCGCAGCGTTGCCTCCGGGCCGGGCGCCCAGCCCTGGGACCCCAGGATGTTCTTACCGAGTTACTGGCCGGACTGAGAACTCCGTGTGTCTGGCTTTGTGCTTCGTACCTTCTGGGCTGCTGGACCCTGTGTGGGCCTGCTCGCTTTAATCTTATTTCTTGGCTTAACTTTATAAAATGCAGCTGTGCGCACGTTAAGAGAGAATGTTAAGGCTTCATCTTGGTCTTCTTGGGGACAAGCACCCAGGCACGTGGAGGGCAGCCTTCATCAGCCCTGCTGGTAGATCCCCTCTCCGGGCCGGGTGCTCAGGTCTCACCTTCATGGGAGAGCGTCCACTCGGTCGCCATGGTTTGCGGCTCAGAGCCCACGAGTCTCCCTGGAGCCATTAACCCCGACTGTCCGTATGAACTATGGACAGGTTCTCGTCGGAGAGCTGGCTCTTGACTTGTTCGTCCTCCTGGGGTCTGCTCCAGCGTGGGGACACTGTGGCTTGAGGAGGCCGTGGCGGTAGAGGGGTGGGTAGGGGCGCTGCTCCTCTGTGTCCTTCTGCAGGAACCAACCCTTGTACCGGAGCAACTGCAGTCCCTTGGGAGTTTTACTGCCGGGTCTTGCTAGGTAGGTTAGTGATGTCCCTTCTGCCAGCCACTGAGCCCCGCACACACATCCCACCGCCAGGACCCCCTGGGTGCACAGTTGTCAATAAATCCCCGCTGTCAGTGCATGGATCGCACTTGGCTCTGAGCCTCGAGATGGGCAGAGCTTCACGAGGACATATTTACACATATTTCAGATTTCTATCGCAGACCCCTGTTCCACATACCGTTTAGTTCTCTGAGTAAGAACCTAAGACATAAGAGGTCTGATAAAAAATATTGGCAGTAGAAATTTCTTTTAAGAATGTATTTCAAAGACATGTTTCCTTCTATGGAAACTTCCTCCATTTCTTTAGCAAGGAGAACTGATAAGGAAGGTTCCCGTTTATTCCTGGCCATGGTGTCAGCCTAGGTATTTGGCAGTTAATATTTTTCTTGCTCCTTCCGGTGCCCTGTTTCTGTCCTCATTCTTGTTCTACAAGTCTTTTACCCTGGGATGCCTGGAATCCTGTTTTGGAAGTATGCAGCATGCAAATAAACGTTTATAGCTCTTATTAAGCACTTATAGCTTTTTATTAAGCAACAGCTTTGCTTAATAAGGAGTTACCAGGATACATAATATTTTGGAGGAATAAGTTGTATCTTTTTAAGTACAAAGTTAGGAATTCAGTCCTTTACAGCAAGTTGTATCCACCAGCACAGTAAATGAGATTGCAAGAAATGTGTGAATCCGAAGTTATGGTGGGCTAAATGAGCTGAAATTAGCCGAAGTGTCACGTCTTACAAACTGCTGCACAATTTCCCCACCAGTTGAAGTTGTCCAAATTGTCAGCGGGAGCTCTTTGCACTTCCAGCCCCGTGCTGGCCTCCCGGAGGTGTTTCAGAGGGCGCTGGACTGTGGGGACATGGCCCCACTCGCAGACTTGGAGTTCGAAGGCTCTTTCTGGGTTAGGGATGCCAAGGACGGCCCCGGTTTTTCTCATTTGCAGCCCCCCTGCTTCTCTAAAGCAGCCCACGGTGCCTGGCCGCCTCCGCCAGGGAAGATTTACTGGTGGAAGCCTCCCAGTTGGCCTGTCCTTAACAAAGATGTCACACCTTTGCAAACTGTTTTTGGCCACACTCGGTATAAACACATAGAGCTGAACCGTTTTCCGAGGGGATACGGAGGCTGTGACTTTCTTGATCTGTTTGTTGTTAATTTGTAAAAAATGTGGTTGTCTGCGTCTTCTTCCTGTCCCCAGGGGAACCAGTCAAACTGATACCCCCCATGTCCAGATGTTTAGAGTTTGCTGGAATGGGATTTAGCTGCACAAGCCACCAGGTGTGCCAGCCCTCTGGAACATTCTCTGGGGCGTGGGATCAGAGGGCGTCGCTGTGCCAGAGGCTCCAGGGCAAGGCTTTGTCAGCACATGTGATACCTCCCAAAAGACACTCACTTTGCTCCGAAACTGCTTTCCAACTGCGCTCGGTATCGAAGGCATCCCCTAGTTCTCTAACAGCCTCGTTTCAGCGGGAATGGCGAGCTGATCTGTGAAGGGGCCGGCGGTGACTCCCGGATCCGTAGGTGTCCCACGGCAGGAGACCTCCCCTCGCCTGGCACCGGGTCCCCACCTGCCAGGGCCCCCGGTGCCCTGGCTGCTTTGTCCTCCTTTTCCTGTTGCCCCTCTTGGTCCCTCAGAAGGACACCGAACTTGGCGATGACCCGGCTGAGTTCGTCTGGCTACAGCCGGAGATGTGTCTCCTGGCAAACGGGGTCGTGTTTGCCGGGCCCCAACCCGTGCGGGCACCTCGATGGCTGTTTCACTGCTGCCCGCTCGTAGGTGTCCCCGTTGTGATGCTTCTGGAGCAGTTTTATAAAATTAAGATTGTCTTCTATTTGCTAATTATTCCAATTATCCCCAGATCAGTGAAAGTAGGAAGGGAGGGGCAGCCCCAGCCTGTCTCTGGATTCATCATAGCTTTCTATGAAAATTATGGAATATTTCAAAATAACAGAAAAGTGGGGAAAAGGGTAACGGATGCCCAGGGACCCATGTCCGGGCTTCAGAGTTTTCAGGCTACAGTCGGTTTTGTTTTCCCCAGGGATTTTGGAGCACGTTTCTGCCATCCCAGCATAGCATTAGGATGCCTTTCCGAGTGTCAGGTGGTATTCAGAGTGATGGGTGTTGTTTCAGAGCCGGGGGAGGCTGTGCAGAGGGCCGGTCCCAGGCTGCTGTCTGGGACCCACCTTGGCCATTGTGCGTCTGCTTTGGGGGTGGCGAGGGGCCCCGGCCTTGTTAGCGTGCAGTACACGGGAGCCAGTGAGTGGTCGGCAACAGCTTCCGAGCCTCGTCTGCGATGTGACTGGACTACGTGAAAGCTGCTTGAATAGATTATGAAGAGACAACTCTCGCATGTAATCTGCGGTGTGGAGTGAGCCGATTTTCAAAGCAAGATTCGAAGGGATGGCAAGGTCAGAGCGTCCTAATTTGTGCCTTTGTAGCTTTGTCTCTATGGTCATGTTGTTGCCCAGAGATCTGACCAAAGCCATGAAAATGAAAGCTTAAATCCTGTTACAGAAATGAGAATGCTCAACGTACATAAACGAAACTAACACTGGGACACCAAGGTATGCTCACAGAAATGTTGTACATTAATGTTACTGAAGTTGGAGCGAAAGGAGTCAGCCTGAGATTGCCTTATCTTTGAATTTAGTCAAGAGCATCGGACACTCTTGCAAGAAGCCTTTGAGTTCAGATGGAAGACCTCCAGGGGCGCAGGCCCCGAGCCCCCCGGGAGCGCCTTTCTGCTGTGGTTCTGAACCCGAGAACTTCGGAAAGATCATTCTGGTTAACACCGATTCGTTTCTTTACCTTCAAGATCTTGTCTTCCCATGTTCCCGTGTTGAAAGTGGCTAAAGCGATGGGCAGATTTTTCTGTGAAGCATTCCCTGTACTGATCATCGTGCGTTAATGTTGTTTTGGGCGGGTAGGATGAGATTCGAAGAGCGAAGCTTTGAAAATTTAGTGGCAGACAGTGCCTCTGTGGTCTGACAGCAGTTTAATCCTCTTGGTGGATCCCTTCGATATAAGTTAGGCGTTCCTGGGCCCTCCCGTTTGTTTTGTTCTCTGGGCCTTCTCCCTCGGGGGGGTGGAGCAGGCCCCTCCGGTGACTCTTCCCTTCAGCACAGCAAGCAGGCGGCCCGTCAGCCTCGTAGGACGTCACCCATGTGCCATGTTTGAGCAACACGGAGCTGCTTACAAATGTAGGCACAACGAGCTCAAGTTATTTTCCTCATTCTTATTTTGAAAGTGAGTGATGCTTCCAGTTATGACGCCAAGTGAAGGTCTCCTTTTTCATGGTGGGAACACGAGTTCCAGCAGCCCTTTGCGAGCCGAGGGCAAAGACCTGCTAACCTGCTGGGACTAGCGATTAGGAAATATCGAAGTCGGGCTTCTGGGCTATTTTCATTGTGATTAGATCCAAGATAGAAAATGGATGTCTCTAAAATGTATTCTATTAATCAAATTCTTGGGCTTTAAATGGTAGAAAGAAAAGCCATGTGTTTAATACAGACCTGTAATAAAACAGACCTTAGTGCTTTGATCCACAAACAAGTCAAAATAAAAATCTCTTTTAGCTTCCCCACTGTGGAAAGTGGAGAGGCGTTCTCCTCACCGGAAGGAATTTTAAACACAGAGCTACTCTGTAGTGGATTTCTTCACTTGATGGGTGATGTACAGACAGAGAAAGTGGGGCTGGGACCATCGTGGGCCATGGTCACCTAAGGTGCCCCTTGTCTGTCATTCCGGAATACTTGAGTTAGGTGGCTGTGCTGGCGACTGCTGATGGACGCCACCAGTGGGGAGCCCCAAAGACTGATTATTTTAAATAATGGCTGGATACGAACGGCATTTTCTCCGCTTCTGCTGCTTGGTGCTTTGAGAACATTTTAATCGTTATCTGTAAAGCACTGTACCCCTTTCATCCCTCATTCTACCTATCACTGTCCATCTTTCATTATATGTGTTGTCGGAAGGACCATTTGTTAAAACAATGCAGCCTTTTAGAAATGGCGTATTGAATTTAGGAGGGGTGAGTCAATTTCAGTTTCTTAATTATATCCACCTCCGTTCCATTATAATTTGTCGAGCGCCTACCATGTGCTCAGAGCTGTCGGTTAGCAAGTCTGCTTCCTCAGACAGACTTCAGAGCGATCGACTTAAAAAATGTGTCATTGGAAAGGAGCAGTTCTCTTAATTTACAGATAAGGGCCTTGGAGTTAAGTGAGCGTCGGAACCTGTGAGGAAGAGCCTGACAGGGAACTGTCCACTCCTGTGGTGCTGATCGCGGGTTGTGCTTTTGTAACAACGTCCCCTGCTCTTAAACTGTTTCACGCCCACCGCAGGAGTAATGCACCGCGGAAACCGAGTTCACTTCAGACGTCATATGTAACCAGACAAAAACAAATATGTGAGTAAGCGATACATAGAGTAAACATGAATGAGGCGCATGGTGCGTTCATGTGCCTGTGACGTGTTCGGAGCTAGCCTCCTCCCTTCCGGTTCTGAGTGGGGCTCTCCTCTGTAAAGTGGCAGAGCCAGCAGCTTCTCAGGGTGTAGTTGGCCTAATCTTTTTTTTTTTTAAAGGTTTTATTTATTTATATTTAGAGGGGAAGCAGTTGAGAGAGGGAGAGATACATCAATGTGTGGTTGCCTCTCATGCGCCCCCTACTGGGGACCTGGCCTGCAACCCAGGCCTGTGCCCTGACCGGGAATCGAACCACTGACCGTTTGGTTCGCAGGCTGGCGCTCAATCCACTGAGCCACACCAGCCAGAGCTTTCTCTTTTTTCCCCTCCCTATTTAAATTTTTTTTTAATTTTTATTTTTTCTTTATCTGGATCAGAGCCAGTTGACTGGGTGTTCTGTGCCCACCTTGGGTGGCCATCTGCCCCCACTGCTTGACGTTGGAGTAGGAAGAGCAACCTTAGAAGAGAGTGTCCCATCTGGCCAGGCTGACCCCGGCACCAGCACGGCAGCCCCGAGTCTCTCCAGAGTAGGGTTCCTTTGAGGCCTTAGGAGCGTGGCTCTGTCCCTGCAGGATATGTCGCCTACCGGTGACTTGCCTGGGACGGCTGGAGGAGCCTCAGGTCAGCCTACCATTCTCCTCCACCACCCCGTTCGTCTGTGGCGTTAACCACCGCCTCTGTGCACAGACTTTCCCCCAGGATGGTGGTTCCGTACTGTGGGGTTTTGACGTCGTGCTTACCACGTTTAACTGTTGGGCTTCCAGGAGAGAAGTGCGCGCCCTTCACCTGGTTGCTGTTCGTTTCAGCACTCAGCCTCGTTTCAGCTGCTCCAAGGTAAAGAGTACAAAACAGCTGTTGTCTCCTCTCATCTTCCGAAAGAAGTCACGCATGTCACCGAGCTCCGTGGCTTCATCCTGAAGACACACCCGCTGCTTTTTTCCTTTTTCTGTAGTCCGTTTCCGGCTGTGTTTCTGTCTCTAATTGCCAGGACACTTTGCATTGCTTTGTCATCCTCTTGGTTAAAATGCCGCGGCCCTGTGTACCTGGAGCTAAAACATGGGTCACCCAGTTGCCGTTTGTTTCAGTACTTAGCCCGGCGGCACCACGGGTCTTTGGACCCGAGCACGTCCCAAGGCGCTACCGGGGGCCGAGATGGACACTCGTGTGGGGCGGTTGTATTAAATGCAGTTTCAGAAAGCGGAAACGACACACTAAGGGCCCCTGGGTTCTGTTCTTCCGGTGCTGCTAACGTTCATGGCTTGCTGCGTCAGAATGGTTCTTGGAAACATTTAATTCGTATTTGACAGTAAAGATACCAGAATCATGCATGTTAACACACAGGTGCACATGTGTGGATCAGTTGCCTTACGGGCTCTGGCCTCAGGATCCGGTGTCAGATCTGGAGCAGCTGCTGCCGAGTGATGCAGTCCCTGTGCACCCCTTCCATCTGGCTTCTGTCCCCATGGCTGAGTGTGGCCGCTGTGGTCCGGCCCCTGTGGTCCAACCCCCATCGCCGGCTCCATTCCGTGTGTGTCTTTTGCTTGCAGACTTGTGCGGAGAGAGTCACTGGGACGAATGGCGTCATGTGGGTACAGAGTTCTTAGATGGGTGAAGAATAAGATGATTGCCTGTAAAGGACAGATAGCGAGCACCCCCATTTATACGGCTCTCACTGTTTAATTCTCATTAAAAGTGTGACTCTGGATCTCAGTTCAGTGTAACAGGCCCAAGGTTATTAAATGCACTTTATGGATCATTTGTTTAATGTGACCAAACTAAAAATTAAGAAGCACATTACTCAGTGTTCATAAAACAAATGTTTTAAATGAACAAATTTATTCTCATATTTGCATCTTGCCATAATGCAGAGCTGTAATGGCTTCTAGACAGATATTCTGCATGGACATTTATAAGCTGCTGATGCCTGTTGAATACCTTTTATAAAGATTAATACTTTTTACCCCGTGCCCATTACTGGGGCGTTCATCATCCTGGCTTTGCTTGCGCAGCTGAGGATGAACAGATGTCGCATCCCTGCTGCCTGTGATCACAGGGGACCACCCGGGGGTGGCGGGGGGCTGGGGGATGGCAGGACCTCCGATCTCACAGCTGGGCTGACTGGAGCCTGGGCCCGCCGGGCTGCCCGCCCCTTCCTGGCTGCCTGGGAGCGCCGGGACAACTGTCCTGGCGAGCTGGGTTCTGTCTGGGCCTGGACCCAGAGCTGGCGGGCAGCGGTGAGCCCTGGAGCCGTGTGCGTGTGACACAGGTCTGGCAGGAGAAGGCCGTGGCTCTGATTCTGCATTCAGTGCTGAGCACCAGCTCATTAAAACGAGCAGCTGCACTCGGGGTCCTCAACGTCCGCCTCCCGGCGCGCTCCAGGCTGTGCGGCCCAGGAGAAGCGGCGCCTGGCTGGGTGGCTCCACGGGTTGGAGGGTTGTCCTGTAACCTGGAAGATCAAGGTGCCTGGGCGTATGCCTGGCTTGTGGGTTCAGGCCCCGGTCAGGGTGTAGGTGACAGGCAACCGATCACTGTTTCTATCTCCCTCCCTTCCCCCCCCCGTCTAAAAATCGGTAAGCATGTCTTCAGACAAGGATAGAAAATAATTGAAAAGTAAGTGTTCCAGAGACCACATTTAAAAAGTACAAAGTAATTGGTGGGATTAACTTAAATATATTTTATCTAAACTATCTTGACCTGAATGCAATCTAAAAAGTACTCGTGACCTGCCTCACGTTGTGTTTTTCACACTGAGTCGCTGAAACCCAGTGTGATTTTTACACTTACAGTCCTTCTCTCTCTGGATGCCAAATTTTTATCAGATACTTGATCTGCGCTTGATAAACATTTGGTAAAATCCACCACTGAAAAGTAGATTTACATCCTCAAGGTGTTCAAAGCAGTCGTTTCCAATAACTGAAGCAAGTGTCATTTTTAAAAGTGTTTATTCTATTACAGTTGTCCCAATTATTTTTTTCCCTTTTGCCACCCCCTACCAGTCCACCCCCTCTCCCACAGTGAGTCCCCACTCCGTGTCATTTTCTTACGTCTAAATTTAAATTCCTTAAAATTAGGTAAAATTAAACATTTCACTCCTCAGTGGCACTGGCTGCATCTCCAGTGTCCGCTGGCTACTAGAGTGGGTGGCATAACTTAGGGCACTTGTTTCTTTGTGTCCTCGCTGTTGAAAAGGCTGACCCTTCTGTAATATCATTTCTATGGCTGCTGTAGGAAGCTCCCATGTCCGGGGTGCTCACTGTCTGCCAGATACAGAGATTATGTCATTTAATTCTCACAGTGCCCGGAGAGGTAGACAACAGCCTTCTCATCGCGCAGATAAGAAGCATTCAGGCTTCGAGGGTTTTAGTGACACGCCCCAAACCCAAAGCAGAGTGTGAGCGGATGGGGGGTGCGTGGGACCTGTCTGAGCTGAGGAGACTTCCCCGAGTCCCACGGGGCGTCCGGGACCCAGGACCGCTGGTCACGTGGCCGTTGCAGCCGGTCTCCAAATGGCTGTCTGCGGGCAATTTATTTGAAATACAAAGTTTGTTTTTTGCTTTTGATTGCCAGAGTTCCCAGACCATCTGTTTGGTGCCTAAAGGGACTATTTGACACCGATCGTCATATAGAAATGGTGTTCTGTTCGTGGGGAGGGCAGGGAAGGGCATTGAGGACACTGAGCTGGGGCATCCTGACAGGAGAGGGACAGACACCACTTATTCTCCTCTTCCCTGCCTTTGAGGGACAGATGCCTGCTTTCAAATAGTTCGCCGCAGGTGTGAGCATGTGCGTGTCTGGGGTTTGAGTGTATGGAATGTGTATGCGTGTGGTAGATAGGGATGTGTGTGTGTTGAGAGAGTGTCTGTGTTGTGAGGGTGTGGTGTTTGAGTGTGAGTGTGGTGTTTGAATGTGTCTGTATGTTTTGTGTGTGTGTGTGTATGTGGCACACCTTCCATGCCCTTGCTTTTTGGTCTTGTGATGAAATTCAAGAGACACGCACGTTATTTGAAACTTCTGCCCTGCCACTTCCTGAACAAAGTGGAAGGAGACTGAAATGCAGAGTAAGGGGACACCCTTGAAAAAGTGGGGGTTTGAGCCACTTGCCCTAGTTTTGCGTTTTGGGGGGCAGGTGAGTGGCTAGGGAGTCCCAGGGGGCAACCTACCTCTCACTGCAGACCTGTCGCCTGGTGCCACGCTCTTGTCAGTGCACAACACGTGTGCACACACGTCTGTGGACAGGTGCCCTGCACACGCTGCCCGGATCAGCTTGGACACCGTCCAGAGAAACTGGGTCACCAGCAGGCGGCTGAGATCTTGTTAGGACGTCGTTGTCCCTCTGATGTCTTTTAAGGACAGAATGGGCTGTTCTAGACTGTAGGTCCCTCTGCACCACTTACCAGGTGTGCCACGGCTTCCACATGAGAAGCGGACATGGACAAAGTGATCATGCAGCAGCCATCTGGCCGGGAAGGCAGAGCTGCGCGCGCGCACACACACGCGCGCACACACACACACACAATGTGTACTGGGTCTCAGTCTGTGTGCAGGGGCTGCTCACGTGGGTGAGAACAAGGCCTGTCTCCAGGAGACTGCATCCCAGTCAGGAGAAGTGGACCATAGAACCGGTGGTATCTGGCGGTGCCCCAGGAGCCAGGCCCCTCCGGGCTGTGCTGCCCGCAGCCGGGCCCCCAGCCACTCCGAAGGACTCCGGGGCCTTGCCTTTTGTGCATAGGGGTCTGCCCATGTTTCCAAAGGGCGCCACTGCCCTCTGCTCCTCCGCCCTTGGAGGCCTGTGTGACGTGCCTGGTGTGGTCAGCGCAGCCGTGAGGAAAGCCCCGGTACCCGGCGGTCCGGTCCCGAGATTCATGTGTGGGCCGTGGCTGGAGCTCGGTCCTTGGCTGGGAGGTGGTGGCCCTCCCCGCTGGAGCGTTGACTGCTTTCGCCAAGGCCTCCTGCAAGGGCCTCACTTTCTCCTCTCGCAGAAGTGTGCTTTCCCCACTTCCCCCCAACCTGCCATGGTGGGGTGGACATCGAAAACGTCCAGGTCGTGCCTACAGGTCTCTCCGACGGATCTTAACACGCAGGCTTTAATGTTCTCTAATGGGCTCAGAGAATGAAATGTCACTCACCAAGACAAGATGGCAGTGAAGTTTCCAAAAGTCGTGATGTTTCTCACGAAGACAGGCTGGATTACAAACAGCTAATCTCTGGACACAGGGGGACAGGGGCCAAGGGGCGCTCTCACCTGGGAGCTGGACATGGCTGACAGTACCTCCCCGCTACAGATGGACAGGGGGGCCAGGGCCTGCTGCACCCGGGGGTGACGCTGACAAATGACGGCCACACACTCAGTTACCTCGGAGAACAGGGAGGTCCACATACAGCAGCCTGTCCAGCATGACAGGTAAATGGGGCGGCGAGGGCTGGAGGCCGGCCGGGGCGTCTGGCCACCAGAGCCTGAATGGCCGTTTCTGGCGTCTCTGAGTCTGGGACTGCGGTCCTCTGATTTTGTAGGACTGTTCACGGACACCCTCACCCCGCCCCGAGGGCCGGCCCACCAGGCCTCGCGCCCCCGTTGGGTCCCCCTGAGCTCTTCGGGAGCAGCCTCGGCCGCCTTCCACGGCGACTGGTTTTCCTTGGTCCCGCTGTCCTGGGTTTTTCTGGACCTGCTCAGCTGTTCATGGTCCTGCCGTCTCTCTCCGAGGTGTCTTGGGAATTCAGCTCATTCTCCTGAACGGTGACAGCGATAGGGATGACCAAAAGTGGACACCTGACCCACCCCTTTTGAGGGGGGTCACACGGGGTTGATGTGTTTCAGGCGGAAGGGCAAGAGGATGCATCCTAGACGTGTCCTGGTGGGGCCGTGAGGGTGGCACCGGCGAGGCTGGACTCGGACAGGTCTGCCTTGGGAGCTGCTCTGCCCGCCGGGTCCCAGGAGGCTGGCGCGCCACCGCTGCAGTGGGTGCCGTGCTGGGTCAAGGGCAGCGGGTCAGAGGCGTTGAGGTGGCTGTGGTTGGTACGTGTTGCAATGCTGGAGGAAAGACACTGGCCTTGGTGTCGGCGGGATTCGTGTACTCAGTGGGTCAGCATTTGGGGCTGTCGTGCTGTCGTGTGCTCAGGCTGGCTAGCCTGCAAGGGGGTCATTCTCTCCAGGCATGTCCTTGGACTGGCTTCAACTTTAGGTAGCCCTCTGACACTGTGCACCCTCCTGTAGCAACAGCGCGTCTGGCTCAAGGGGCCGTGGTGTTTGGGGAGACGCTCTTCATGGGGACCTGAGTTTATCCGGCGGCGTCTCAGGGAGGGTGGGTGAGAGATGAGGGAATCCCGCCAGGGTTGCTGACATCCAGGGGCGTGGACATGCAGTGACTGACCTGGTGCCCCTGGGACAGCGCCTTCTCCCTGCACCGTGCTGTGCTCTGACTCCTGACCCCCTGTCCCTCAGCCCCTGCGTCATGGCCACAGGCCGGCCTGTGCCCAGCGGGGCTGCGGGGCTGTCGTCTCACACGCCGGCTCTGCCGAAGTGCTGATTCCTGCGGTTATGAAGCCAACAAGCGAATTCATACGTTCATTGGGCAAAATGCCTCCTGAATACGCGGAACTGTTACCAGTCCGTTCCTGGGGATACATCTCAGTGGGGTTCGAAGAACTCTGAGTGGGACTTCCTGCCCCTGGTCCCCAGATGCAGTGGTGCAGGCGGGCTCGTGGATTTCCGCCCCCTCGTATCCCAGGTCCGCACCCGCTCCCGCCTCCCCACACCGGCCTCTGCCAGCGTGTCATCCTTGGGAAGGCCATCTGACTGGCTCTCCACGTGCTCACAAGACCCATTCCAGGGGCTTGTGCTCATTTTTTTCTCACGTTAAAAGAAGTCAGGAAACAGTGATGCAAAACGTGCTTCTCTGTCTCATTAACGTTGCAGTTCCTACCATATGAAATCTTAAAAACCTGCTGAGTGTATTTAATGTTCCTGAGCTCTGCTGTCTTCCCTCCCATGCCCTGTCAGGGAGGGAGCGTGGCCAGGCCAGGGTCCCAGCAGAGAGCCGGGTTGTGCTCCGAGTGCACATCGGTGGGGGGACGAGGCTCCAGCTGAATGGGATTTCCCAACTGGAAGAGACATTGAGTGGTTGCATTTTATCCTCAATCTCATTTGTATCCATTTCCTTATTGTTCTTTCACTTTCCGAACCCCCGTTTCCCCGACCCTGCCTAAGGAACACCGGAAACCCCCACCGCTCTCTGGCTCTGACCCTCGCTCCGCAGTACCCTCCGTTTCCCAGCCGCCCCGCGGGAC
>PVJD01018329.1:0-14836 GCA_004026545.1 Mormoops blainvillei | reverse complement strand
CTTCTAGAAACCTACACAATGGGATTTACCTGATTATCAATTTCTTCTGGCCAGGTTTGCTTTTCTCCTTTTTACCAGGTTTAATATGCAACTTCCAAGCATGCTCTGGAGGGACTTGTAGGTGGGGCTGTTGTTTTTCTGGAGAGAAAGTGATTTGAGCTGGAGTTCTGACAACAAATCCCTTTCCAAAAGAGTAAAACTGTATCTTCCACAACATATTGTATTGGCTTCAAGAAAAAATGGCTTTAAGGGTTTCTGGGAATTCCAGTTCCAATTACAGTTTAGTTAGAAGTCTGTTGACCATGGAACATGTTTCTCTGGTATCAATCAAAAAGGTCTACAGTTTGATGCTCAATGTGAATTTCACCCATGTTCTCAGACTCTGACCTACTTATTTCCTCACTTTGGCACTCATTTTTCCAGTGCCTTTTTCCCTTGCAATATGATTGCCCTGCCCTGGTAAGGGCTTGTCCTCCACCAAATTTGGTGCCCTGATGGGTTTGGGATGGAGAGACCAGTTCAGGTTCACCTCCTTAGGCTCCCTCAGATGATGAAAGAGGATACTCCAGGGCCGGAGGGGCCATGTAACCCTAACCATGCTTGCAGCAGTCATTCTGATTTTCCAGGTCCTCTCTTTGGAACTTATGCTATCTGCCACAGGCAAATCCCCTTTTTCCCTGGAACATTAATCTATTTCCTTTCATTCTCATCTTTGTAAAGTAAAGTTATAAAAGCCTGCGCATAAAGTATTTCATCCCATTCCCCTGATCTTTGACAAAACAAGTCTAATTGCAGTATAGTACAGTAGTTTAAAGACAAGTTCAGTGGCCAGTGTTCTCCTGAGTCCAGATTATACATAAACCAACAGTATTAAAATAAAATAAAATAAAATAAAATAAAATAAAATAAAAACAAAAACAAAAAACATTGTCTAAGGTTCATAAGTGTAGGTCAACCAATCAGCCAGAATTCATCCCAAAGGACTGATTCCTGGACTGGAGGCTCCCCTCTACCATTCTACCAGAGTTCCGTAATATCACAAAAACAAGAAGGAATTTGCCCCAAAGGGCTGCTTCCCAGAATGGAGGTCCCACCACCATTTTATCAGACAGAGCTCTGTAATGTCACAATAACCAGAAAGAATTTACCCCAAAGGGCTGTTTACCAGAATGGAGATTCCCCCAACCCCATTCTACCAGAAAAAAATTCTGTAATATCACACAAACCAGAAGGCACCTTAATTCCTGACAATAGTTCTAAGTCATAACCTGGGATTTCAATTTGACCAGACAGAGCTCTACAATGTCACAAAAAACAGAAAGCACTTTAATTCCTGGTGACCGTTTTATAACTCATTATCCAAGGCTAATCCTGAACCAGAAAGCACAGTGATTCAATAGAAAGTGGAGATGATGGAGAGCGCCAAGAATCAGAGAAGGAGACCCCAAGTAAAATCACTTGGCAACTGCTAAAGAATTTACAAATCCTCATCCCAGGGACCCCCAGTACAGGCAGCCAGTGGGACTCCCCACCAAATAGCCAGACTTCCCAGAGAGTTCCACAGGGGTCCCGCCTGGGTTGCCAGAAAATGAAGCCAGAAAAGTTGGTGTTTGTGCTGCCTGTCACTATCAGAACCAGGAAGTAGAGACAAGGATTGAATCTCTATGGGCACTTTATTCAGATGCCGGCAATCTGAGAAGACGGCGAGTTACGTACCCTCAAACACCGTCTTAACATCTCATCTCAAGCTGACCTTTTATAAGAAGAAAGGGTAGATAAGGGATTTGGGGAAAAGGTTAATTGTATAAGGGTCTCGTTCTGGTGATGATTTTCCTAGTACTCCTTTATCTACTGATCAAAAGTTCTTCATCTGTGGCATGGACATTCCTGCCTGGAACACAATGGCTCAGATCCCATCTTCGTTGCTTTCAGAACCCCTGGAGCACAAAGGCTGAATTGCTTTTCAACCTCCTAGAGTCACATAGGTCATCCATTCCAAGTCCTGGAATAACAGCTTTCCACATGCATTAATCACTTAAGTTTGTATTAACTATGACTGAAGCTAAAATCTTTAACTCTTCAGTTTCCCTATCAAAAGCTCTATTTTGTGTTTTCTTTTAGAGCTCTGAAACTGCTTTCCATCCAACCTCCCAGATTACAAACAGCTCTCTACATTATTACCAGAGTGGGCATTGTGGAACACAAATCTGATCCTTACTATCTTAGGATCCTTTGGTAGCACCTGAGAGTATGAATTATAAACTAAATAGTATTCCATATGAAGTTCTCCATGATCAGACTTTTGCCTTTTGCCTCCAGCCTCCATTCCCACCCTGCCCTCCATTATCCAGTCTCACAGGGCTTCTTGTAACTTACCTCAGTGATACATGCTCATCCCAATGCTTTCATTATAAGGAACTCCTCTTTTCCCTCTCTCCTGCACTCAATTACCCCTGCCCTTCATTTTCAAATATATAGTATTCTCTGACTAAACAAACTATGTTGGTTTACCCTTTCTCTGCATGCATACACTTTCTGTGCACAATGCTACCATGGGGTTTATGACCCTGTGGTAACATTTATTTTCACATTTATGTACACCACTGGCCAATGAATGCTTTGAGATCATGAACAAAGTCTTTCTCATAGTTATAAGCCTAGCTCCTAGCACAATACAGAGATAAAGATATATTAATGAATAAATTAACAATATATGGAATTTTTCCTGCCATCTCCAGGTTTATTTGGAAAAAAGTGCATGTTGTGCACCCAACTGTTTGCAAATTGCCTATTTTTCTCAACAATTTAAAAAACATCATGATGATATAGCCCTTCCTTTTACATAGCCAAATGTTTTACAAATATTCAATTTCCAGGAAAGGGTTTAATGATATAGTAAAAATAAGATTAAACTTAGTGTCAGAAGAATTATACTGCAAATAACTGGCTAAATAACTGAGTACTTCCAATAGCTTCTCTATGTTTCAGTGCTCTCATTAACTAATGTGATAATCTTTGATCATATTCAAATTCCAAAGTGTCATAATTCTCTGTATAATCTACTTTTGTAAAAGCTAACAATCATCTTCTTTATGACAGGATTTTAAATTCTCTATTCTTTCTTTTCTAGCTTACATTTTTTTTTTCTTTTTAGGATTCCAAGTTACCTAAGTTATAAAACACAATAACTTACTTTTTGTTGGCTTTCTAGATTCTAGTTTCTTCTCTCTCCAGGTTTGTAACACACTACTGCTAAATCACTTTTATACCATTCTTGAAGCTGTCATCTCTATATTTAGTGAGCCTCCTTTGCCCTCACATAAGATACCAACTTCTGAATGTTACCTTCATAATGCTGAAGCTAGACCTACTCTCCCTTCCTTCTTGTCTCCTCTTCACCTTATTCCTCACCCTGCTTCTCTTAGAAATCCCTTCTCTCGCAGAGCAGCATTTTGCCCATGTTGCCTGGTTCACCCCTGTTCCATCTTTCTGTTCCATTAAGTAGTTCAGCACCTATCTCCTTCAAACATTTTTCCTCAATTAACCTCATTTCTCTTTTGACCTTCTCAAAGAGCTGCTTTTGAACTTAATATACCAAATAAGAAACAGTCTGGTTAAATACTCATATTGTCAAGTTCATAGAACAAAAATACTGTCATTCAAAGAAGAAAATTGGTTAGACTGAAACCTGAAATAAATCTGGAAACAACTAGGTCTTGGTCTCAGTTTTATCCCAGATTTGTTGGTACTCCTCCTTTAATCCTCCCTGAGAAGAGTTGATAACTTACCTTCAGTCATGCAGTAGCAGGCCCACCAAACTTTTAAGTTCTCCTAAGGTTCTAGTAGGTGGAATCCCTGATATTTAAGAAATGAAGGCAGAAACTTGAGTATTTGTTAAATTTTTAACAGAATTTGTAGTCCTTAGTTATAATTATAGGTACTATTCATTGATATCTAATAAATGTACTAATTTGATTTAGATGTTCTTTATTTTAGATTAAAATTATGTACAAATTTCACCTACTACTTTCAGAACCTAAAAAGAACTCAATGAATAAATTCTTTGGTAATTTGGTCACAATATATTTATAACACGTTAACAGTTGAAAAGGACTTTGTATGTTGTCTGGCTAACATAGTATTGTACAGATGAGGAAACTGAGACATATCAAAGGGAAGACATTCATAGAAGTTTCCACAGCTTTTAGGTAGAAAGTGAATTATTAGGACCTCACTTTCTTGATTCCCTGGTATCTTCACTTGCTTCTTCACTTTTTGTGCTTTAATATATTATTAGGACATAGGCAGAATAATCATATTATTACAACTTCTCCAAAACTGATCTCTAAATACAGTCATTCATCACTAGATGTTCATTTACACTTGTTATTAAAAAAAAGGCAACCATACTTTTATTATAACTAGAGACAAAAATACAAGGAATACCTCAACATCTTCTTGGTTGTGCAACATAATAAGGTTTGTATTAACAAATCATTCTCAATATTTTTCAGCTTTGCCTTTTACTAATTTACCTAGGAAGTAAACTGGTAAAATTTGAACTTTAACTTTTAAGATCAGTAATAAACAGCTAGTCTGTTGTTAGGGAAATTATTTAGAGGTAGATATAGCACATTTAGAATGCATTTAACTTTTGTATTATTGTTCTCCATAGCTATTTCTGTAGAGAAGTAACCTCATATGTTAATTAAATAATCCATGGCAGGAGTTTGAAGGCATATCCCCAATACAATTTTTAATCATGTAGGTAGCATGGATGCCATAAATAATTGCTTTTATATTTTAACCTGATTATACTCTTGATGAAAATTTACCATATCTTTTTCTAATATATCATCTTTAAATAATATCTTAAAGTCTGTTGTGTGATCTTAATCCCTGGTATTTATAAAATGAAGATAGCAGAAACTCGGGTATTTGTTACATATTTAACTGAATTCGCACTCCTTAGTTATAATTATAGGCACTATTCATTGATGGGTTACTGTTAGGCACTAGTTTATCAGTTTACGTTAGATATTTAATCATTGAAACAACCTCAACCTTCATTTTCTAGATTAAGAAATTACTCTAAATCAAACAGCTAGTATTTTTATTTGATGGCCCAGGTGTTGCTCACTCCAAAAAGCTATGCTCATGAAAATTAAAAAGTCATATTAATTGATTACCATCTATGTGCCTGATGCCAGTGCCAGCTGGAAGTGAACTCAATAGCTGTACACACACACACACACACCCATGCATTT
Source organism: Mormoops blainvillei (assembly GCA_004026545.1). NCBI lineage: Eukaryota > Metazoa > Chordata > Mammalia > Chiroptera > Mormoopidae > Mormoops > Mormoops blainvillei. Next base: position 9,569 of record PVJD01018329.1, on the reverse strand, counting down.
ACGTATATTGTGGTGTACGTATTTTTGAGCTTCAGTCTTTAATACAAATAAACCACTTACAAATAATTTGATTTTATCAGGTTTTATTTTTAAAATTGTAAAGGAGGACCAGCGCAGTGCTCAATCAAGTCTAATTATTCCTCAGTTCTCAGAAAAGCTCCTTCTGTGCACCTGTGTGAGGGTCTCTAAATCATGAAGTATGCCAGCATGGCAGAGGGAAACAGGCAGTACTGCAGGCCCTAGGTTTCTGCCAGGTACTTCCTTCTCTAATCCTTTCAGGTATTAATTTGCCCGGTCTCAGGTGGTATCCCTAATAAACATTTCCTATCACTGATACGCACGATCATTACATTGCTGAACACTGGAGGGGAATCCTCTAAGGTCTCTGGGGCTCTCTTTCTGTGAAGCTCTTCCTCTATGGTGTTTGTCCAATAAACTCTAGCAGCCTTAGTCTCCCTGGACTCTCAGCTCTAGATCTTCCCTTCAGGAAATTCACCAACAATGCTGGGATTTCCCCATTCTTGCACCACAGCCTAGAAACGTAGTTCAGTAAGTTGAGGCAATCAAAGATCTAACCTCAGTTATTTCCCATGCCTCAAGAATCATTTTTGTTCACTACCTGATGCTCAGTGTTTGGTAAGACATAATGTAATGTATTTTGTATGTTTTTAGTTATTTCAGGGTAAAGGCACAGCTATTCTTTTTTACTCCACGTTGGTCAGAAGTCTTGTAAAGAGGAATTTAAGACAAGGTTTAAATACATTAACTGAGGTCCAGTATTTTCCAAACTTGATCCTTATTACTCTTTCTAAAGAAGTTTGGTAAAGGGAACTCTCCATTTTATATTCAGAAATATCCGTGTTTCCTGGATTTTGTTCTGATGGATCTTGGTGTGGTTTCCCATACTTGGAATATGATGCATTCATGCACATCTAATCTTACTGACGTCACTCTTCCTATTCCTTTCAAGTTGACCTAATTTTAACCACACGCCAGGACATGGCAAATTCTTTGTAGGTCAATTACTCACACAAGAATATATTCTTTGTTCAGAGCACATTGGAAACAAATAAAATTTCTTCTTACTCCTTGAATTGGCAAGCTTTTCATTGGAATTAGAGTTTCTAGGCTTATTCAGTGGTCTAATTTCATACTTCCTATCTTACTCATCTGAGTACTTTAGCTTCTGCATACGTGTGTATATGTATGTTAGAGGATAAATCACTAGTCTAAAAACTTTTTCTGTGAATTTAGACACACACTCAGTAAATGCCACATTTATAAATTCCCTATTTATACACCTTGGAATTTTACTTTATTGCACAGATAACTAAGTGTTCATCCTGACCCTCCCCTTTTAATTTTGTCTAGCACTTCTAGGTTTTAATAACTGGAAGATGTTCACAGGTAACATAATTGGCCATGGTCTAAAAGTAAGAAATCTATCTTTATATTTCTATGTATAGGTTTAATTGTATTTTTGTTTGGTTTTTTTACTGGATGTAGTGTCAATACATGTCAGCCATTAATGATACGACAAAATTTTAAAACATCCCAAATGATGGCAACAAAATTTTAAGATATCCTAAAATAACAGTGGCCCAACATCTACGGACTAAACAATTTATGAGCATAGAAACTTGTCTGTTTGATTTACATGTATCTATGTGTGTATGACCTATAAAACCGTGCTTTATTTTGAAATTTAAATAACATGAATAGGGAAATATAAACTTCAATAGGTGATAAGAATAAGTTAAGAAAATGATTGCATGACTTTTAATGATCTGTCAAAGGTTTAATTTTTAACCTCACCTTAGAAAATAACATAGACTACAATTAACTGCTGAAAATAAATGATGTTCAAAATATTAATAAATTGATGTATATTATTTCTAAATATTGTAGAAACTGGAAAAATATAAACTAAAGCCAAGAAGTAAAATAGATTTCAATCTTAGAGGAATGCAATCTGATGAATAGTAAAAGAAATATGATTCAGACTAAATATGAAACAGAATAGGACTAGAAAAAATATCTCTGATAGTAATAGGCAAAAAAAAATTGAACAAAAGGTATTTGATAAATTTTGATGAATGACAAAAAGGTATAAGACATTTTTGTTTTGTTTATTACTCATAAAAGTGAATAATACACCATTCAAAGTCCTACAGATGAATAATTCAGTTTTGATAAAAGAATCACAAATCAATTGAATTTTTATTAAAGATGCAGATTTTATTATAGCATTTGTGACTGGAAAGATAAAACATGAATTTCAGGTTTAAAAATATATTTCAAACTGATATGCTCATTTTTCCTACATGTAATATGCATACATAGATATATTTTATCTTTAAATATTTACTGGAACAACAATTTATACAGGGTTCTAAGCTATTTTGTTAGCTTCAAAAAATTTTCATTAAAAAATGTTTCTATATAATTTTAAGATTATTATAAATATAATGACCCGTGAGTTTCAAGCTTTTTTATGACTATCCAAAAACTGGGTATGAAGTCATTTCAACACAAGGCTTAATAACCTAGGTGACATTTGCTTTACTATTTCAATGGAATTTGGTATTAAACAAGTACTACTAACATTTCTAAAAAATATCAAGCAGAAACACAACTTCATAAAAAATGAATAAGCCTAATTAAACCAATAGGTAAAAAAAGAAAGGGAACTATTTTTTATTGAATAACAAATAGTGGTAAATAAAATAAAAATGTATATATTGAATGTAAAAATGTTGCTAAAGTTTTTTTTAATTAAACCTTATAACTATCATGCAAGCCCTCTTTAATATCTACCTGAGTCTTGACAATTCATAGTTTAATCTAGCCAATTGAGTTCCAAAGAACTACCTTAAAAAAAATCAGTGATTATTGAGACATCTGTGTAAATTGATAATCAGTTTCATATATAAGTATTTATATTAGAAATTTTAAAAATAACTTAGATATTACAAATTTTAAATAATAAAAATTATAGAGGCAGAGGGGTAGCTCATGGGCAGTTGGAAGTGCACAGGGAAGATGTCATAGGAAGAGGGGCAGGTCATTGGAGTCCAATCCTGGTCCAGAAAGACCTTTAGACAGGCAGTGACCTGGAGCTGTCAGGAGGTAGCCAAGTGGTATACTTGCCCTGGGCATGCAGGAGTTTTTTTTGTTTGTTTTATTTATTTGTTTTTTCTTTTCCTATAGCATGAATCTCAGGGGCCTGGCTCTCTCTAGTGTCTTTTTTTGCAGGATCATTCAGCAATGATACTCTAAGCCTAGACCAGGAAGCATGTAGGTCTGTCCCTGTTTCTCCCTTTAGACACTCGCTAACTTTCTATTTCTCCCAGTCCCACAGGGGATAAATCAGATGCCCCAGGACCTCAAAGAGTCATGTGTTTGGGGTCATTACTGGGTCCCTGGTTTATCCATGGTTTAAGGAGAACAGTTGGTTATAGGATCACTCATATGGGGGCCATATTTCTTTCACTGGATTAGGGCAGATTCATTTCTGAGATAGATAATGACACGATGATCTCTATGCTTTGAACCAAGGAGAGTTAAGGGTGACAGTGCACTGGTTTGAGGCAAATGTGTGGCCAGCACACTGGCTCTTGCCTTCCCGCCTGCTGATCGCTATGCTGCCTCTGATCGGTAGCACCTAAGTGCTGTGGAGAATCTACCACTGCCACTGGTGTCTCTTTATGGATTTCCCATCGCATATCAGCCCTTCCTCCAGGAGTCTCAGCTGGCCTTCTCCAAGAGCATTCAGGATCATCAACAAGTATTTCCAATTTACGTGCTCTCTTACTGCTAGATAATGTGATGTCATGCTTCTCATGGTTCATTATAAGACATACCAGGTGAGAGGTCAACATTCCTTGTCCAAATAGGACCATTCTTGTTCTCTCTAGGACTCCTGACCAACCCTCTCTACTGGTGGCATTATTTGGAAAGTAGGAAGGCAAGGACTATGGTCCATACTGAAAGAGATTTTATTCTAGGGTTTCGGGGATTACAATCTACGGTGTTTGAGAGACAATAAGGTTAGAATATATGTGGTTCTTTATTTTTACTGGAAAATTCTCTATGGTAAATTTCACATGACCAGAAAATGAATCACCATTTATATTTTCCCTGCACACTCTGGATAAGACTTGCATTTATGACTATTGCCAATGAAACATAGTAACAAACTTTGAGAGTCAGTGGAAACCAGTATTCATGAACTGCAGGATGAATGATGCAATGTCATGAGAAATTATAAAATCAGCAACAAATAGGTCTTTTTAAAGCACTGCAAGAATAAGATCATATATATTGTTTCATGCAAACAGATTTGGAAGATCCATGGCACTGTGAATAACCACATTGCTCCTTCTTCATGGGATATAGGAAATTAATCAGGGATGGTACATTTCACAGTAAACAATGGAAAAGCTGGTTCTAGGATCCAAATGGGAAGAGATAGTACCTAGACAATGTGATGACTATCTGCATGTATTGATTTGACAATAAACAAATGCATATGTGCCTCCACCCATTTTTCTAAAATTTTTATGTCTCCATACCTTACATGAACCCATGAATAAACATTTAATCATATTTTTATACTGACAAAAGACCACAAAAATATTTTTCTGGGGCTCCACAAAGCCTATTAATTGTCTCGTGGTTATGCACAGGGCAGTTAAGTTAATACAAACCTGTATTGAATACAATGGGATGCAAGTATCTTACCCTTGGAGAAGTATATTACAAATATGTAAAGTGGTAAATCTAGAATGAACCCTGTAGTGTTGCATTACAATTTGTGTTCCATTAGTATAATCTCAATAAATTTGATAAAGAGATAAATGTTTATAGAGTAAATGTATGTGTGGGGGGGGAGTATTCTAGTTCTGTACATTGTGACAACCTCTGAAATCACAACACACAAGTAGCAACGAGCACACCTAGAGCATAGATCTTGGTGTTCAATTATATTCCTCAGTAAAACAATCCAAAGCCTCTAGAAAATTGGCTGAGCCAGGCCCAGGGTAGGGAAAGCATAAGACGGAGCTAGAAAATATTATTGTACCAAAAGTAATAAAACACTTAAAAATGAGAGGCACATGTCAAACAACATTTAGATTAAAGGAGCTCTTAACAGCCAAACGTAAAACAATTTGAGCACAAAATATGTAATGGTGAGAATGTATTATGTCATATTAAATAAATTAGAAATACATAAATGAGTAAATACATAAGTAAATGAATAAATAACTAGAAGAGAAAAGAATTCTTTCTTACAATAAAGTACCAACTAATAAATGTAGAAAGAATGATGGAATCTGATAATCTCTATTTAGCCATCATCATAGTAAATATTTAGACAAGATAAAGTTGTCAATGGATGCTGAACTATTGGAAGAAAGTGGGATAAGGAACAACATTTTATGAAGCCTCAAAGGATTTTCTCATAAAATATTTATTTACAAAGGGAAAACATGTAACTTCATAATGAAGTTATCTAGAAATTCTATCCTCACTGAGTGATAAAGTATGGCTACTAATATTGGGACCAATCAACAAATCAACAAAGGAAGGATGAAATGAAATAACATCAATTCTGTGATACTCTAGAACAGGGATTTTCAACCTTTTTCATCTCGCGGCACACATAACTAATTACTAAATTCTGCAGCACTCCAAAATATGTATTATATTTTTTTGCTGATCTGACAAAAAACAGGCATAATTTTGATTCGTTCACACTGGACAGCTATTGTTGTGTTGGGTGTTACCATTTTTTTTTATTTGACAATCTAAAGGAAAAGAGGTCAGTGCCCCTGAATAAATAGTCAGGTATTGCATGTTTTAAAAAATTCTTGTGGCACACTGGTTAAAAATCACTGCTCTAGAATAAAGTGTATGATCTGAGTCCAATCATGAGGAAACGTTGAACAAAAACAATGGAGATTATTCTTGAAGACTTAGGCTTATATGAAGTAATGCTCTCCATGAAGAAAAACAACAATAATGGATAATAGTTCATATTTTGTTTTTTGCTATCAGTTCCTCTCTTTTTACTTTAATGCTTTGGTGTCTTTGGATGTGGACAGTCTCTCTGTTATAACTAATCCCTCTTTTTAATATATTCATTTTTCTGTAATATACTACTGTGTTGTAATATCTTGTTACAAGTTAATAAATGTTCTCATGTCCAAGTAAGTAATGTATACAGTAGTCATTTCTCAGGGACCAAAGCAATTTTGATCCAGCTGAATCACAAATGATAGAAACATTCATCAGGATTAAGTCAGGTCATATTGAATCAGAACAGTTCAGGAATCTATCCCCCACAGAAGAGGAAGCAGGAAAATCTGCCGAGTGGACATCAAGATAAGAAAGTTATCTACATTGGTAAGAACAACATAGGATATATACAAGGTAATTCTAAGGCAATGTTTCTATAATTTAATGAGACAAAGACTTGTCAGCAAAGAGATTAATAACAGAGTAGCTTCACCCACCTCCAGAGACTTAGATTCAATAGGTATGGGACACAGGAAGTTTTATAATTACCAAGTTCTTGCCTGATATTTTTTCCACAATATATTAGAGAAACAATGTAATAACAAGAGGCTGCAAAACTCATACAGCTGTCGTTAATATTGCTAGTCTTCCTGGTCTTTGTAATTTCTGGGAAGGATCTCCAACTGTCTGCAGAGATTCCACTCAATTAATTACTCTGCTTCCTTACCAGTACAAGAGAAAGTCCTGGGGTTACAGATAACGGACCACACTTTGAAAATTGCTGACTTATAAGATTAAAAAGTGCACGTATCGAATGCATTCCACATTTTAACACAATGGAAATGTTATTAATTGTACCCAATTCAAAACTGATTTCTGAACGAGGAATGTCTGCGATCAAGAGCCACTTTTACTATGTGGCCTCCTTTCATTGTGGTTACCACCACCAAACTTCCTCTGGCATCTGGTCCCAGGAAATGGTCTCTGAGAACTACCCTGCTTCCCAAGTCTCCCCACCCCCCCAGATACCTCCTGACCCTTTTCACCTATTTTCTACCACATCATTCTTACACCATATTTTTTTTTACTTAACTGTTTTACAAAATTGAAAGTTACTCGCCTTTGTGACAGCATGATCTATGACAGTGCCTAATATATCAGATACCCTCAAATTACATATTAAACTAAAAGGACCACTCCTGTTCCCTTCTATTTGCTTTATATTGCTGAGTAACAAATTGCAAAATTAGTCTAAAACAAAGTACAATTTTCATAGGTATCTTGTATAATTCAGCTGGGTCTTCAGCTCAGAGTCTCGTAAGGTTGAAATCATGATGTTGGCTAAGGTGTCCTTATCTGGAAGCTCAACTAAGGAAAAATCTACTTCCAAGTTCCTTTAAGTTGTGGGAAAATTCATTTTATTGTAGTTGTATGACTGAGGTCCCTGTATTCTTGCTATGTACCAATCAGCATCTGCTCTCAATTGTTAGAGCCCATTCTTACATCATTTCACACAGAACCCTTCATTGTCCTTTCTCTTATATTTTGAATCTGATTTCTTTTTTCTCTGACCTCTGGACCCTCCTTAAAAAGAAATTACCTGATTAGGTCAGGTTCATCTATGTTTAAGGGAAGAGGATTATTAACAGCTGAGATTATTCATACTTGGGATGAATAATCTCAGGGACTATTTTAGAACTCTGCCTGCCTCAACTTGTTGTTTTGTGTTTTTTTTTTTTTCTATTTAAGTATAGTTGGTATACACTATTATATCAGTTATATTAGTTTCAGGTGTACAACATAGTGATTTGACAATTTTATACCTTACAACATGATCACCCCACTAATTCTAGTAATGATCTGTCACTTTGCAATGTTATCACAATGTGTTTTTAATGTAATCTTAATTGTATTTTTCTCCATTATCATTTAGTCTGCTCACCCTTCACCTTTTTCACCTATCCCCTCACCCCTTTCCTTGTGGTAACCATCAACTTGGTCTCCATTTCTATGAGCTTGTTTTTTGTTTTGCTTTGGATTGTGTGATTGTATTTCTTAGATTCCACATATAAGTGAAACCATCACAGAGTACTTGTCTTTCTCCACCTGACATATTTCACTTAGCATAACACTAAATGAATATACTTCATCCCAGGTAGAAAACCTCACAGTCTAGTACGATAGTAAAATCTACTCACACAGAAAGAAGAAAAGAAAGTGACTGTTAAAGATTCCTTTTACCACAGGTGATATAATGGAAAGATACTAATGACTAACATTTGCTCTTCCCTTTCCTCGTGAAGATAATAATAAACTATCAAACTTAGAGTAATTGCTTGCTTTGATCAGCCACTACTACATGTATTATGAGATTCCATCTTAAATTTATCTTATAAAACTTACTATTACTCTTCCCAATTTTAAGCTAGGAGAGGTATTTTTATTCTTTTTCAATATATATCTATCTTTTAAAAATAAATCAAACTCATTTTGAAGTGAGTTTCTATCAGTATGTGTTTTTATTACCTTCCTTGATCTTTCCAGAATTTATATTTGAAGTTATGTGTCAAAGGGATTAAAATAAATATTATTTTCTTACTATGTCTGTCCATAACTCCATGTTTTAAAATGAACTATTATATCAGCTCTAGCAGTGTGTAATTGAAGGCGAACTTTGTAAAAGAATAAATATATCATTTTGTTTCTAAAAGACAATAATGTATTTACTATGACATAAAAGATTTCACAGATTCTAACCACCTTTATATTTCAGAAATATGTTTAAAACTGAGATCAATTTGACAAGCTAATGTTTCACCTAGTTGAAACAAATTTTGAAGATGTATAGTAAACTATGCATAAGTAATTTTCAGAATTAAACAGTTCAGTTATTCTTTTATAGGTATGCTAATTAACATAAATATATAAAAAGCACTTTTAATGATTATCAATATGCATGCAAAAATACATTTTCTTAGGCTATATGTTAGACTAAAAAGGCACTTAAGTGAATGATATTTTATTTTACATTGCAGAAATTTTAAAGTATTTTACCTTACTGGGCAAATATATTTATGTGAAATTAACAAGAAATACTTTACACTTTATGTGTGTGTGTATATATATATATAAGAAAAACTTTACATGGGTTAATTCCTACAACAGAAATAAAAATAGATGAATATATAAAATGGAATCTCATTACTATTCCGGGTAGAATCATTTATAAACTTAAATAATAGAGGTGGCAAGATGGCAGAGGAGTAAATGGAAGCCACTCTGATTTCCTCCCAGGACCAGTCTGGAATTACAACTAAATTGTGGAGAAATCACCTAAAACAAACAATTGAACAATAGTGAGAGAGACTTATAACCTCAGACAGACAGAAGAATCAGTTTCATCACAACCTGACTGGTAAGGAGTGTGGTAGAGACTCGAGAAGGCTGACTGGGCAACTTAAGACAGCAGCACCAGAGGGATATTTAAGCAGCCAGTCGGATCCCCCTGAGAAGAGTGGGGTCTAAACCATAAGTGGGGGATCCCTAGC
>PVJD01018328.1:0-14805 GCA_004026545.1 Mormoops blainvillei | reverse complement strand
TCCATCCCCCCACACCCTGTCACCTTGCACTTTTATGGCCTCTTTCCTTAAACTTCATTTACAACTTGCCTAACTGTTAGTCTCAAGAGGACTAGTTTTCAGCTTATCTAGGCTTTGATATGCCCTCCTCACTAAGCTTTGTCATTTTTAGGTTTTTCTTTAAAGTGAGAGACATGCCACTCTTCTTTTCACTTGAATACCTGGAGGCCATTGTAGGGTTATTGACTGCCCTAATTTAATATTGTTGCATCTCAGGAGTAGGAAGGTCTGAGGAGAGGGAGAGAGACTGGGAAATGGGTGGTCAGTGTAGAGGTCATAACATACACAATATTTATCAATTAAGTGCACCATATTCATATGGACATAGTTTGTGGCTCCCTCAAATAATTGCAATAGTAATGTCAAAGATCACTGATCACAAGTCATCATAACAAGTATAATAATAATGACAAAGTTTGAAATATTTTTAGAATTACTGAAATGTGACACAGACAGAAATTGAGCAAATGCTGTTGGAAAATGGTGTAGGTACACTTTCTTGATGCGGGATTGCCACAAACCTTCAATTTGTAAAAAGAAAATGCAATAGCTGCAAAGCACAATAAAGCAAAGCACAATAAATGAGGTATGCCTGTACCAAACTATTTTGATATTGAAGATAAGGAAAAATGTAAATTAGGAAGTGTATGGAAAGAATGGAGGATGGGTTTGGAGGGTGAAGTAGAACACAGGTAAGCAGTCCCTGAGGGCTTCCTACACTTCTGAAATATAGTGGGGTGGCAGATTTGGCCTTGAATTTCTTCAGGCTAGTGTTTCTAATCACTCTGATTGTATTTTAAATATACCTGGGAGTTTACAAATTCCATGATAGTACCTTACTCACTAAGATTCATTAATCAACTTATCTGGCGGGGGTCTTGGGTATCATTCCCCAGATTATAATGTATAGCTAAGGACGCAGAATCATAGCTTGAGGCCAAAGTAAAAAGAGAAATAGTCATATAGTTCTCATCCAACAAGAAAAAAAGCAATATCAATTCCTAAGCAATTAGTTTCAAAATAAATTTTCTGTGAATTGTAATGTTTTTTCAGTATGTTTTATTCTGCTGTTTTAAGATACGTTGAGGCAAAGGACATACTTGACATGTCTTGTATGTTGTTGCTGTGTAGTCTCATAACAATAAAAACAAAATATCCTGAATTTGGTATACTTTAGCCTTATAATTCAGAGGTCGTATAATCTTCATACCTTATTACTAGCTAAGTACGGGGATAGTGACTCCATTTTGAATAAAACATCTCATCACATCTCTAACAAATATTTCAAAGGTCATGGATATTATTCTTATTATAGGACCTACCTGCTTCTCCTGTACAGTGGTTGGGGATAGACTTCAACAAGAACTACAGTAATTTTAACACCCAGTGTAAATGTTTTACCTGAAGAGACATTCTATCTTAAATGTGTCTAAACTTAAGGGAGAAAGATATGACTTTTTATGGTTGTTCAATTACAGTTGTCCCCATTTTCCCTCCATTACTCTCCCCTGCCCTACCCACGCCCACCTCCTACATCCACTCCTCCTGCCCCCACCCCGTTGTCTTTGTCCATGGGTCCTTTGTACACGTTCCTTGATGACCCTTCCCCTTCTTTTCCCGTTATCCCCTTTCTTCCACCCCCTTCCCCCTTCCCCTCTGATTTCTGTCAGTTTGCTCTTTATTTCAATGTCCCCGGTTCTATTTTCCTCATTTGTTTGTTTTGTTGATGAGGTTCTACTTGCAGGTGAGATCACATGGTATTTGTCTTTCACAGCCTGGCTTATTTCATTCAGCATAATGCTCTCCCGTTCCATCCATGCTGTCGTGAAGGGCAGTAGCTCCTTCTTCATTTCTGCTGCATAGTATTCCATTGTGTAAATGTGCCACAGTTTTTGGATCCTTTTTTTTTTTTTTTTTTTTTTTTTTTTTTTTTTTTTTTTTTTTACTGATGGGCCCTTAGGCCGCTTCCAGCACTAGGCTATTGTAAATAACGCTGCTATGAACATTGGGGTACATAGGTTATTTTGAATTGGGGTTTCAGGATTCTTAGGCTAGAGTCCCAGCAGTGGAATCACTGGGTCAAAAGGCAGTTCCATCTTTAGTTTTTTGAGGAAATTCCATACTTTTTTCCACAGTGGCTGCCCCAGTCTGCATTCCCACCAACAGTGCACGAGGGTTCCCTTTTCTCCACATCCTCGCCAGCACTTGATGTTTGTATTTATTAATGATGGCGATTCTGACAGATGTGAAGTAGTATCTTATTGTGGTTTTACTTTGCATCTCTCTGAGGGCTAGTGATGCTGGGCATCCTTTCATGTGCCTCTGGGCCGTGTGTGTGTTCTCCTTGGAGAAGTGTCTGTTCAGGTCCTTTGCCCATTTTTTAATTAGATTGCTTTTCTTTCTGATGTGGAGTCATGTGAGTTCATTATATATTTTGGAGATCAAACCCTTGTCTGTGGTATCAGTGGCAAATATGTTTTCCCATACGGTTGGTTACCTTTCCATTTTGTTGATGTTTTCTTTAGCCGTGCAGAAGATTTTTAGTTTGATGTAGTCTTGTTTATTCTTTCCTTTATGTCCCTTGCCCTAGAGGATGAATCAGTGAAAATATTGTTGTGTGGGATATTTGAAATTTTCCTGCCTATGTTTTCCTCTAGGACTTTTATGGTGTCAAGACTTATATTTAAGTCTTTTATCTGTCTTGATTTTATTTTGGTGTGTGGTGTAAGTTGGTGGTCTGGTTTCATTTTTTTGCATGTACCTGTCCAGTTCCCCCAACACCATTTATTGAAGAGGCTATTTTTACTCCATTTTATGCTCCTGACACTTTATCAAATATTAGTTGACCATAGAGACATGGGTTTATTTCTGGGCTCTCTATTCTGATTCATTGATCTATATGTCTGTTCTTATGCCCCTACCAGACTGTTTTGATTACAATGGCCTTGTAATATAGTTTGAGATCAGATATTGTGATCCCTCCTATTTTGTTCTTTCTCAAAATTGCTGAGGCTATTCGACGTCATTTATGGTTCCATATAAACTTTGAAATATCTGTGAAATATGTCATTGATATTCAATGAAATCTTTCATTGAATCGATAAATTGTTTTGGGTAGTATGGACATTTTGATGTCCATAAAACTGCAGGGATAGTATATAATTAGAAAGCTATATAAGATTAAAATAAATAATTTTACATGAATGTTATAGGTGCTATCCAATTTTCCATAGGTACTCTGGTGAATACAGAGTTCAATTTAAAAGGTTTAAAAGATAGTCCTGGCTGGTGTAGCTCAGTGGATTGAGTACCAACCTGCGAAGTAAGGGACGCTGGTTCGATTCCCCAGTCAGGGCACATGCCTGGGTTGCTGACCAGGTCCCCAGTAGGGCGTGCTTGAGAGGCAACTACATATTGATGTTTCCCTCTCTTTCTCCCTCCCTTCCCTTCTCTCTAAAAATAAATGAATAAATAAAAATCTTTTAAAAAATTAAAAAGATAAAATGACCATAACTGTTAATAAACCTATGAAAATATCTAGTATTTTAAAACTCAAGATACAAATTAAACTTTCTACATAGAATGCAAAACAAAAAGACCCATAGTTTTGGAAATGTACCCCTCGCCCCCCAAAAAAGACTGTTAGTGAAATTTATAAAATGTGTTACAGTAATATACAAAGATACTTTTATTTCCCTTCAATTTGTGAGTCTCTAAAGCAAGATGTTTATGCATTAGTATATATGTACCTTTTTGGATTGGTTTGGAAGATTATTTTAAAGTTGACCAAAAATGGTTCTATTGGTATTTTAAAGGTAATCATCCCACAATAATATGACATGTTGAAACTAAAACTATTAAATCAGTACGGTATGATAAAGTAGCAGTAAGGTTTGATTCACAGATGTATTACTTTTTATACAGGTAACAGTATTCACCTTTGGTGAATTATTAACTAAAATGTTTCATATACTTTTTCTGTATTTTGTTTTGACAGGGAAATATTCACACATCAGGCATTTATTGGGCACATATCAGATACTGTGCTGGCTGCTTTAAGAACATTATATTAATCCTGACAACAACCCTAAAGTGTTTATTTTACAAATGAATAAATTAAGACTAAGAAAATTGTCGAAACTTCTTTAAGGCAATAAAAGTGCACTTTCAGAATTTGAACCTAGGTCTGCTTGAAACCAAAACATTGCCCTTTTCCTGATAATTACTCCTGTGTCTCCTCATGAATAAAGCGTAGCATCTGTCCACAATTAGCTCTAAGTTTAGATGCTTATGACAAGAAATTATCAAATATGGTAGGATTATTCTTTTATTATTTTTATAGCATTTAAAATTGTTACACAACATAAAATTTGCCATCTTAGTCATTTTTAAGTTTATAGTTCTACAGTGTTAAGTACATATATGTTATTGTACAACCAATGTTCAGAACTCTTTTTTAAAAAGATTTTATTTATGTATTTTTAGAGAGAGGGGAAAGGAGGGAGAAAGAGAGGGAGAGAAACATTGATATGAGAGAGGACCAAGGATTGGTTGCCTTTCGTATGTCCTGACTGGGGGCCGAACCTGCGATCCAGGCATGTGCCCTGGCTGGGAATTGAACCGGCAATCTTTTGCTTTGCATAATGAAGCCCAACCAACTGAGGCACACCAGTCAGGGCCAGAACTCTTCATCTTTTAAAATGGAAACTCTTTACTTATTAAACAATAACTTTCTATTTTCCCTCTCTGCAGCTCCAGGCAACCAGTATTGTGCTTTCTGTCTCTATGGATTTGACTGCTCTAGATACCTCACATAAATGCAATTATACAGTATTTTCTTTTTGTGACTGGCTTATTTCAGTTAGCATAATGTCTTTAAGATTCATCATATTGTAACAAGTGTCAGAATTCCCTTTTAAAGGTTGAATAATATTGCACTGTAGGTATATAAGGGGATGGCTCTTAAGATACTACAATATCCCCGATTATTAAAGGAGTATGACATTACACTTTCTGTGCTGTGCTTATAAAGGTGGTAATTGATTTTCTCAGAAAATAGGATAAAGGATAAAAATATAACCACTCAATCTTAGGTTAATTAAAACCAAAATTATTTAGGTAGTCCTATTATTATTGTTTCCTTACCAGGAATTTGGCTTTACTTAATTATTTTTCCTACTTCATTTACTAGTATGTAATTTATAATTTCATGTCTACCAAATGAGAGCAAAGACATGAGTTTAATAAGTAAAGATAATATTCTAAAAGTATTAAACTATCTTTTTTTTTTTTTTACAAACTGTTTTAGAGGAAAGTTTTAAAGCACATTTCTGTACAATAGTAATACTGATTATATTAATTATTCATTGTTGCATAACATTACCACAAATTTAGCAACTTAAATCAAGACATTTATTATTTCACAGTTCCTATTGGTTAGAAGTTCAGGCATTGCTCAGCTAGATTTTCTCCTTAGGGTCCCACAAACTGTAATCAAGGTTTCAGTTGTCCTACATTCTTATCTGGAGAACTGACTGGAGACAGTGTACCGTACTCTCTCAGATTCTTGGCAGAATCCCTTCTCTTGCGGTGGTAGCACTGAGGACCCTGGCTTCTTTTTGGGTGTTCACTGGAGGCTGCTGTCAGCACCTTGAGGCTGCCATGCTATGTGAACTTCTTCAACATGACCACTTCAATCAAGCCAGCAAAGAGAGTCTCTCAAGTCTTACACAACAGCATAGAAATGAAGTCTCATCACCTTTTCAGTGTTCTTTTGATTGGAAGCAAGACACAGGTGCAGGCCACACTCAAAACAATGAGCGTTCTACAGGGCCATGAATGCCAACCAAGAGGTGAGGATTGTGGAGGCTCATCTTAGGATCCATTTGCCTCATGGGTAAACTGGAAGGTTTCTTTTCCTTTTGCCATGGGTTAATTCAGTGTACAGACATAGTCCTTCATTCTGGGCAGATGTGGACCCACCTCTTAAGTTTACATTTAATTTGCTGTAGTTATTTAAAGGAAGCGAAAAAAATTGAAGAACTCTTCTTCCCATATCTGTCAGTGGCTCACCTGTAAACGTGAAGCTCGTTTGAGAGAGAAAATTTTCTCTAGAAGTGTACTTCTTAAACATTTTAATATTAGGTACAGTATAAATATAGTGCTTTTGTTTATTAGGTGGAATTTGGGGATCCTGGAGACTACTTGAAAATTTACTATCAAATTTGTTATGAAGATTGGTGTCCTATGTATATTTTGTTAATAATTTATCACCCATATTTCATCTCACTTACCCTTGCCTTGTTCTTTACTTGTTTGTCTTTCCATTTCCTTCTTCAGTATCTCTTTCAGCATCAAGCCATGAGCTCTGTTAATTGGTCTTGACTTTAACACTGAGGAACAGAGTTCTTGTGGACAGATAACAACCCTTTTATAAAACTATATGTACTTACATGTTCATTTCCCACACCACCTCCAGTTCTAAGGATCTGAGGGGGAAATGTATCTTCTTCTTACTTCAGTTTTCTATGTTGACCTGCTTTTCTCATTAGTAGTAAGAAAATGACAGGATTGAGATGACCTATGTGATTGTCCGAGATCACACGAGTATAGCATCTCACTTTACTATCTCTATTTGCCAGCAATCTTTTATTTTATTTACTTTTTAAAATAATTTTTTATTGTTATTCTATTGCAATTGTCCCAGTTTTCTCCCCCTTGTCCTCCTCCACCCATCCCACCTCACCTCCCATAATCAGTTCCCACACTGTCGTCCATGTCCGTGGGTCAGTCCTACATGTTCTTTGTCTGCTCCCTTCCCCTTCTTTATACCAAATCCTCCTCCCCACTCCCCTCAGGTCACACTCAGACTGCTCGATGTTTCCATGCCTGTGATTCTATTTTGTTTGTTAGCTTATTTAGTTCATTAGATCCCTCTTATAGGTGAGATCATATGGTATTTATCTTTCACCAACTGGCTTGTTTACTTAGTGTAATATTCTCCAGTTCCATCCATGCTGCTGACTTGTTTACTTAGTGTAATATTCTCCAGTTCCATCCATGCTGTTGCAAAAGCTAGGAGCTCCTTCTTTCCTTCTCCTGCATAGTATTCCACTGTGTAAATGTACAAGAAAACAGTAAATGTTTTTTGATCCACTCATTTACTGATGGGCACTTAGGCTGTTTGCAGTGCCTGGCTATTGTAAATAGTACTGTTGTGAACATCGGGGTGCATAGGTTCTTCTGAATTGGTGATTCAGGATTCTTAGGGTATATTCCCAGCAGTGGAGTTGCTGGGTCAAAACGCAGTTCCATTTTTAGTTTTTGTTTTTGTTGTTTTTAGGAAATTCCATGCTCTTTTCCACAGTGGCTGCACCAGTCTGCATTCCCACCAACAGTGTATTAGGGTTCCCTTTCTCCACATCCTCACCAGCACTTGTTGATTTGTTTATGATGGCCATTCTGATCAGTGTGAAGTGGAATCTCATTGTGGTTTTAATTTGCATCTCTCTGATGGCTAGTGATGCTGAACATCCTTTCATGTGTCTCTGGGCCCTGTGTATGTCCTCCTTGGAGAAGTGTCTGTTCAGGTCCTTTGCCCATTTTTTAATTGGGTTGTTTGTCTTCCTGGAGTGCAGTTGTGGGAGTTCTTTGTACATTTTAGAGGCCAAACCCTTGTCTGATATATCACTGGCAAATACGTTGTCCCATACAGTTGGTTCCCTTTTCATTTTTTTAAATATATTTTATTGATTATACTGTTACAGTTGTCCCATTTTTTCTCCCCTTTATTCCCCTCTACCCTTCACCCCCCTCCCACAGCATCCCCACCCTCCGGCCTTAGTTCATGTCCATGGGTCATACCTATAAGTTCTTCGGCTTCTCCATTTCCTATACTGTTCTTAACCTCCCCCTGTCTATTTTGTATCTACCAATTGTGCTCTTTATTCCCTGTACCTTTTCCCCCCTTCTCCCCCACCCCTCTCCCCCTCCCCGCTGATAACTCTCCATGTAATCTCCATTTCTGTGATTCTGTTCCTGTTCTAGTTGTTGGCTTAGTTTGTTTTTGTTGGGGTTTTTTTAGGTTCATTTGTTGATAGTTGTGATTTTGTTGTCATTTTACTGTTCATATTTTTGATCATCGTCTTTTTCTTATATTAGTCCCTTTAATACTTCATTTAATAAGAATTTGGTGATGAACTCCTTTAACTTTACTTTATCTGGGAAGCACTTTATCTGCCCTTCCATTTTAAATGATAGTTTTGCTGGATAGAGTCATCTTGGATGTAGGCCCTTGCCTTTCATGACTTTGAATACTTCTTTCATGTCCCTTCTTGCCTGTAAGGTTTCTTGTGAGAAATCAGCT
Source organism: Mormoops blainvillei (assembly GCA_004026545.1). NCBI lineage: Eukaryota > Metazoa > Chordata > Mammalia > Chiroptera > Mormoopidae > Mormoops > Mormoops blainvillei. The sequence goes on along the minus strand of PVJD01018328.1, from coordinate 6,401 downwards.
GATAGTCTTATGGGAGCTCCTTTGTTGGTAACCGTCTTCTGTTCTCTTGCTGATTGTAAGGTTCTCTCCTTATCTTTCATCTTGGGTAATGGAGTGATGATGTGCCTTGGTGTGTGCTTCCTTGGGTCCAAATTCTTTGGGACTCTCCGAGCTTCCTGGACTTCCTGGAAGTCTGTTTCCTTTGCCAGATTGGGGAAGTTCTCCTTCATTACTTTTCCAAATAAGTCTTCAATGTCTTGGTCTTCCTCTTCTCCTTCTGGCACACCCATGATTCAGATTTTGGAGCATTTAAAGTTGTCCCAGAGGCTCCTAAGCCTCTCCTCATTTTTTGAATTCTTGTTTCCTCATTGCGTTTTGGTTGAATGTTTCTTTCTTCTTTCTCCTCCAAATCGTTGATTTGAGTCCCGGTTTCCCTCCCTTCACTGTTGGTTCCCTGTATATTTTGCTTTATTTCACTTTGTATAGCCTTCCCTTTTTCCTCCATTTTGTGTCTCCACCAATTCTGTGAGCATCCAGATTACTGGTGTTTTGAACTTTGCATCTAATAGGTTGGCTATGTCTTCATCTCTTAGTTCTGTTTTTGAAGCTTTGATCTGTTCTTTCCTTTGGGCCATATTTTTTTTTGTCTGGGCACACCTATTTTGCTGTGAGGGGCGGAGCCTTAGGTATTCACCAGGGCTGAGCCAGCCATGTCAGTGCCTTATGGCCCTGTCTGTGGGGGAGGGGTCTGAGAGGGAACAGTGCCGCTTGCTTGGCTCTTGGTCAGCTCTCAGTCACTTCCCCCAGTTCCCGCAAGCTAATTGGACCCTTCTGGTGCTCATTCTTGGGTGGGTGGGTTTGTATACATTCCAGGACCCTGTGGGTCTCTCAGACAAACTCTCCTGTGAGGTCGGCAGTCTCTCCTGCCACTGCAACCCCCACAGGCCTTTACTCGTAGACGTTTTGAAGCTTTCTTTTACCGTGCTGGAACCCTGGGTTGCATGGCCTCACTCCCCAGTTGTTCCTCCCAGATTATCCTCATGTAAATGTGGGGCCAACGCCTTGCTGCATGCCCTCTCTACTCCGGCTGACAGTCTCTGCCCCTCCCACTGGTTTGGATGAAGTTTCTTCTTTAACTCCTTGGTAGTCAGACCTCCATACATTTCAATTTTCTGGCAATTCTGGTTATTCCTTGTTTTTAAATTTTTTATTGTCCTTCTTTTGGTCGTGCAAGGAGAAAAAGTGTATCTATCTACACCTCCATCTTGGCCAGAAGTCCTCTGTTCACTTTGATGATGGTTCTGTAGCTGTGCAGAAGCTTTTTAGTTTGATATAGTCCCGTTTGTTTATTTTTTCCTTTATTTCCCTTGCCCTAAGGGTTCTATTGGCAGAAATATTGCTATGTGGGATATCAGAAATTTTCCTGTGTATGTTTTTCCTTTGGGATTTATATGGTGAGAAAGATGAACAAAGTAGGGGGATCATAATATCCAGTATCAAACTATACTAAAAGGCCATTGTAATCAAAACAGTCTGGTACTAGCATAAGAACAGGCACATAGATCAATGGAACAGAATAGAGAATCCAGAAATAAACCCAAACCTCTATGGTCAATTAATATTCGACAAAGGGGGCATGAGCATACAATGGAGTAAAGATAGCCTCTTCAACAAATGGTGTTGGGAAATCTGGACAACTACATGCAAAAAATGAAACTAGACCACCAGCTTACACCATACAGCAAAATAAACTCAAAATGGGTAAAAGACTTAAATATAAACCAAGAATCTTTTAAGTGATCTATTTCATTATTTTCTGAGAAGATGGAAGTAATTTTAAAGAATTCTTCACTAGGATAGTCTGTTCATTTGGGTTTTGGAGTATCTGAGTTAATTATTATTACCTTTATAATTGTTGATAAGCTTTCCAGAGTCTTCTGTAGGAAATTGCTTTTTCCTTACTTGGCACTTAATTGGGGGGAAACAGCATGTCTCCTTGTCTTTTCAAATTACAAATGTTATTTTTGAAATAAATCTTTAATGTCCTGTAGAATTTTGAAAATATTTTTGTTTTCATACAGGTGAAAATGACTTACATTTTAGTACATATCCGTGAATACTGAGGTCCTCTATATGAATTAATACTCTTATAGTGACAACCTGGTACCTTGCTGAATGTGGATGAGGTGGGAGTAATGGAGTGTCTGTTTTTAAAGGCTATTTCTGTAGACTGAAATGATTTTTAGGATACAGCGATCTCTTTGGCTCATTTAAATTTATTTTATTTCTAGTTCCTTCAGACCCACAGTTTTATGATAAATTAGTCATAAGATGGTATTAATAGGAAGTAACCAGTAACTAAGGTAACAGAGGAAAGCAGCATTACCTTTTTATATGGGTCATCCTGAGAACCATTTTGTAGTCAAATTTCAGTGATCAGAATCCTATGTTAAAACTGATTTGTGGACTGCTTTGTTGACTGTACCTTTTCCTATATGTTAATGGTAAATCCATCACCATTTTTTTTGTCCCCCATAATGTATCTGTGCTTTTAAGATAAGATGGTAGATGGTGCTATGTATTGAAGTTGGTAACCCAGGAGGAAAGCAGATTTAGAGGTTCACTAATTCCTTTTTGTATTGGTTATTTTTGAGAAGCATGTAAGATAAGCAAGTGGGACTGTCAAATGGGCAGTTGGATATATGGATCAAGAGCTGAGAAGAGTAGTTTCAGTAAATGTGAGTCTTGTCAGTAAATTAGCTGTCTGGAAAAAGAATTAGCTGTCTGGAGTGAGATGAGAAGGTCCATTTCCTGAGGATCTAAAATGTTCCAAGGATATTGAGAAAGAGCAAATAAATTGGACTAAAAGACAATGAAATGTTATCATAGAAGACAAAGACTCAAATGAGAGAGAACGGTCACCTGCAGCATGCTGCAGCAAGACCAAGCAAGGTAAGAACTGGTGGGTCTATTAGCAAAATAGGCATTATTGGTGACTCTATTTGTTCCTCATTCAGTTTTTTAGAAGAACAATACTAGTCAAATAAACAATGCTTGGTAATATACTTTTTAATACATTTATTTTAAAATTTATATATAGTGAAATTCACTGTTTTTCTTGTATGGCTCTGAGGTTAGACCAATGCACAGAGTGAGTTGTATAATCACCACCACAATCAAAATACAGAATAGTCTCATCACCCTCCCCCAGTGTCCCATTGTTGCATCTTGATAGTGCACCCCTGACCCTAGGCCTAACTCTGGCAACTGCAAATCTCTTCTCCATACCTTATAGCTTTACCTTTTACAGAATGTCATGTAAATGGAGTCATACAGTATGTAGCCTTTTGAGGCTGTTTTTTTCATTTAAATACAATAATGTGTTTGAGATTTGTCCATGTTGTTGAATGTGTCAATGGATCATTCCTTTTCATTGCTGAGTAGCATACCCCTTCTTCTACCCCCAGCCTCTGGAAACCAATGATATGAATTCTTTGACTATAGATTTGAATTTTTCAGAGGGTCATATACTTGTTGTCATACATATTATTCTTTTGGATCTAAATTTCTTCAGTTAGCAAATGCATTTAAGACTTACCATTTTGTTATAAGTATCAATAATTCTTTCCTTTTTATTGATGAATAGTTTTTTATTTCTCTACTTAACAGTTGAAGGACATCTGGAATGTTTTGTTTTTGATAATTATGGACAAAGCTTCTATACCTACTCATGTATAGATTTTTGTGTTAACATAAATTTATATTTACTTCAGGCAAATACTCTTCCACTGTTTACTGACTCTCATGACTTCTCGTGAGAGATCTATAGTTATTTAATTTGAGATATATATATATAATATATTGTTTTTCTCTTATTGATTTCAAGATTTTTCCTTTTTCCTTTTGGTTTATAGTAGTTTATTAAGATATGTCTTGGGGTGGCTTTCTTTAATTACATTCTTGGTGTTCACTGAGCTTCTTAAAACTGTAAATTTATATCTTTCACCAAATTTCTCAACCATTTTTTAAAAACAGTTTTATTGAATCATAATTTACAGAAATATACAATTCACCCATTTAAAACAGATAACCTAATTGGTTTTAGTATATTGTCACATATGTATAGTCAACACCACGGTCAGTTTTAAGACCTTTTTTATCACATCAAAAATAATCTTTTTACTTTTTAGCTGTCACTCACATCTACCCATCCCCCAGCTAAAAGGAACCACTAAGCTATTTTTTGTCTCTATTGAGTTTCCTCTTCTCAATATTTTATATGAATGGAATTGCCATTATTTCTGTATTTTTTCTCTACCACTCTTTTCTTTTTCTGGGATGTTAATGATATTGATTTTAGATCTTTTGTTATTGTTCCACATGTCTCTGAGGCTCTGTTCATTTGCTTTCAATAATTTTTCATTTTCTTATTCATATTGGTTAATTTCTATTGATCTGTCTTCAAGTTTACTATTACAATGGTACCTCAGTACTCTTAATTCATTCTGGAAATTGTGACAAGTGCTGAAATCGATGGGTACTGAATGATGAAGCATTTTCTCTTGCCCAATGGCATGGCGACTGATACAAGTTGTAGCCAAGCTCTGCAAGTCCCGAGCAAGCACTGAGTGCTGAAACATTTTTTTCTCATCAAAATGCAATGAGTACAGGGTTTAATGAGTTCAGAAGTTGATGAGTATCGAGGTACGACAGTACTTCTGCCACTCTATTTTTTATTGACACATCCAATAGTTTGTAAATTCCATATATTACTATTTTTAGATCTACAATTATTTACATTAGCTTCTTTTTATAGGTTCTCTTTCTCTGCTGACAACTTTTTATCATTTCATTCGAGTGTGTTTTTGCCCAAAGGAGCATATTTATGTTATTTGCTTAAGTCCTTGTTAGGTACTTCAATATTGGAGTTATCGTGAAATTGCAGCCTGTTGATTTTGACTGTTTATTGTTTTTCAGCAGACAGTCTACCTGGTTAGGTTGAGACTTGAAAGCTTTATCTCACCCTCTCTGGTTGATGGATTCCCATGTTAATTATGCTTTCAGAGTGTTTGTGTTAGCGCCGCGCATGTGCCACTCAGCGCATGTGCTAATTCAGTGGTTAGTCTGAGGCTTGAACAGTGCTTGATACTGCAGTTCAGTTTTCCAAGCTTCATTAGGTTTCTTTGGTTCTATTCTTCAGTTCGTAGTTGACACCTGGACTTCTGTCTCTTCATAGACAGAATTAAGTGATCTCCTTCTCCCATTCTGTCCTCCTCATGATTTCTTCTATGGATTCTCCAGTTACCATGGGCCCTTTATCGTTGTTCATCTGACCAGAAATGTGAATTTCTCTCAGAGCATTAGCTCTTCATGCTGTCACATAGCTCTGCACTTTTGGGGTTACCCTTGGAGTAAAGTGAAGGAGAGATTGGAAAAAGAATAACAGTGATTACTTCCATAGTTTTCTAATCATAAGGGCAAGAAGTCTGGTTCCTCTGACTATAGAGACATAGGTCTTATCTTGATTGGGGCTTGCTTTGGAGCAGGAGTCAAAAAAGAAAAAAAAAGTGGGGAAAAATATTGGAATTCTTGTGTTCACCTACTCAAAGTGTGTCTTTTCCTGGTCCTCTGTTCAGAAAGTGGAATTCCTTTTGGAAATGTTTTTATGCCTATATGCCTATTGGAGAGTGCCATGAATCAGCCTCTCTTTGGGTCAAAGTCAGGAGATAATGGTGGAAAATAAACTCAGGAAACTCACTACAGCACTGGTTATTCTTCAAATTTTGATCTCCCTCCATGAACTGCTTGTTATTGTTTAATTTCCAGAGTACTCAAGTAGTTCATTTTTGTATCTTGTCTAAAGGTTTTAGTTTATAATCAGAGGAGAGATAGGCTTATTCCATCTTGTCTATCACCAAAAACTCTGTTTAATTTAGTTTTTTCGTTTTTTACTTTTCTGTGGGTTCATAAATAGGCATTGGTGAAATTAATTTGTTTAGACCATCTTTTCTATTGCTTAATTTTAAAACATCTTAGATCAGTGGCTGGTAGACTTTTTCTCTGAAGAGCCAAATAGTAAATATTTTAGGCTTTGTAGGCATACGGTCTCTGTTAACTGCTCAACTCTGCTGTAGCAGTGAGAAAGCAGCCATAGATAATATGGAAAGAAATGGATATCTACATTCCAGTAAAAATTTATTTACAGAAACAGTGGGCCACATTTGGTCCATGGGCTAGAGGTTGGAGACCCTTGTGCTAAGTCCTCTACACTTAACTCTTTCCTGAAGTACTGCTTGAAGAGTAAATATTAGTACCTACTGAGCTTTGTATGTTAAAATATTTTTCCACAGCCACTTAACAGTTTATTCTTCTATAGAGTTACTCAAAATTTACTAGAACTGAAAGAAAGGAAAGGGATTCAC
>PVJD01018327.1:0-14815 GCA_004026545.1 Mormoops blainvillei | reverse complement strand
GCAAATAGCTGAGCATGGGCTCTGGGAATCTGGAGCCCCAGATGAGCCTGATCAAGACTCCAGTTTAAAAACCACTGACCCAGCCCTGACTGGTGTGGCCCAAGCTGAAGATGAGAAATGCCCTGTTAGAATTAGAATTGTTTATAAGGGTGATTCTTTCCCTTACTGGGATCTATTCTATTTCCTCTCTCTCTTCATGTACATGTATGCCTTCCATCCCTAAGAACCACCCCCGCAACTCCTGACCCAAGGTGTCCATGTGCCTATGGTGGAACACAAGCAGGGGTGGCAAGGGGACATGGGAAGGAACAGATATCACTGTCCCAATTCAGGTCCCCTCCCCCACCTTCACAGGCAGGTACAAGGCACCTTCCCGGAGAAAACAAACACACCACTGATTTCCCAACAGGGCCTTGCAAAGTCTGGTGTCAAACATGTTCCCCTAGCCATAAACAACAGGGCCAGCTTCCCTACCTTAAAATGCATGATACCATCACAATAATCAAGATAATAAACATAACTGTCACCTCCAAAAGCTTCCTTGTGTCCCCTTGTGTTTTTGTTTTTTGAATTTTACTTTTTGTTATAAGAACACTGAACATGAGATCTACCCTCTAGAATTTTTTTAGCATACAATACCATATTCTTAATTATATAGGTACTACGTTGTTCAGCAGATCTCTAGAACTTATTCATATTTGAGACACATTTTTTTAATCCAGCAAATTAGAAAAGGTTAAAATTTTTTATTGTACCAATGTTAGAAAGGAAATGGGGAAATTGAAATTCTAAACATGGCTTTCATAGGGAACAGAGAGATTTTTTACCTAAAAACATAAAGAATGTGTTAAAAGAAAAACTCTGCAAAATCTTGGTTAAACAAGACATAATTTAAATCGCAACAATTAACAGATAAGTATTGGAAGAAAGGCATCAAACAGTACCTTGAGGTGGGTTAGCAGAGTGGCTGAGGATGTAGGTCCTGGGGCCAGATCTCTGCGTGCACATCCCAACTCTGGTTAAAATGTTGTGCTCAGTTTCCTCCTCTGTAAAATGGGCTGATTATAGAACCAACCTCAGGGGATAGTTTTAAGGATTAGATTCATTAGCTAATACATATAAACCACAAAGCACAGTTATAAAGCATGGTAAGATCTCAATAAATGTTAGCTATTGCATTGACTGGTGTGGCTCAGTTGCTTGGGCATCGTCCCACAAAACAAAAGCTCACCAGTTCGATTCCTGGTCAGGGCACATGCCTGGGTTGCGGGCTCAATCCCTAATAGGGGCACGTATGAGATGCAACCAATCATTGTTTCTCTCTTATATCGATGTTTCTCTCCCTCTCTTTCTCCCTCCTTTTCCCTCTCTCTAAAAATAGATAAAATCTAAGAAGGAAAGAAGGAAAGAAGGAAGGAAGGAAGGAAGGAAGGAAGGAAGGAAGGAAGGAAGGAAGGAAGAAAGAAAGAAAGAAAGAAAGAAAGAAAGAAAGAAAGAAAGAAAGAAAGAAAGAAAGAAAGAAAGAAAGAAAGAAAGAATCAGTGACCCTGAAGAGAGACAGCCCAAGAAAAGAACCACCTTCCTACTTCTGGTCTTGGTCCCTCTTAGAATTTCATGACTGTGGGAGTCCACCCCTGGATCCTCCTGCTAAATTCCCTTTAGGCTTTGGCCTCTTTAAAGCAGGATTCTATTACTTACAACCAAAGAAGCCTAGACTAAGGCAGACAGCATGATGTATTAGAAGAAATGAAAGGAATTCAGTATGGTCAAAACAAAGGCCATTCCAGATATGGGAATGAGAAAGGGGTGGGCCAACAGGCAAGGCCAAACTGCAGAAGGCCTTGAGCCCTGTGCTAAAACGTTGGAAATTTATACCACAGGTATTAGGTATTAGGAGCTTTAAGCAGATGAATAAGGCCATCGGATTGCTCCCCGAGCGGCAGAGGCTCATGGCAGGGGTCTAAGTAGAAAGTTACCACAGAAATGGTGAGGGTCTGAGCAAAGTAATGGCAGTGAAGGTGGAGATAAGGGAGTAAGTGTAAGAGATCTTTAAGGGCAAACCAACAGTATTTAGCTACTAACTGGTAGGCAATGAGAAAGAGGGAAAGAGTCAAAAAGAATTTTCAACCCATACCTTGAACAAACAGTTAAAAGGAAGCAGGTTCGGGGGTGAAAACACTAGCTTTAATTTTAGATTTATGGTGAGGATACAAATAGGTGTATCAGTGTGCATTGGAAAATCTAGCTCTGGAAATCCCAGGGAAAATGGCTAACCTAAAAACACACTTATAGAGATCATTCTCACAGGGAAGGCAGATCATTAAAGCCACAGGAGTAGATAACATTATCCGGGGAAAGCAGATAATAGGAAAAGGGCAGAAAGGGGGGAGAACAAGATGGGAAAGAATGTCAGCATTGAATGGACTGAAAGAGGAAGAAAAGCCTTCTGAGGAGACTGCAAAGAAGACAAAGATGCAATGTAGGTGGAGAGCAGGAGCCCAGGGAAAACAGATCTTTCAGAAGGAGGAAGGACTCATGGACATGGACAACAGCGTGGTGATTGCAGGGGGCAGGAAGGTATAAGGGGATTAAATGGTCATGGGGGGAAAAATACAATAAAAAAATAAAAAGTAAAGCAGGAGGAGGAGGTGTGGCAAGTAGGAAAATAACATTGTCCTTCACTCCTTGGTGGGAGGAAAATTTGACCACCGTTTTCCTATGAGACCTTTGTTTACAACCAGTACATGCACACCCAGTGAGCAAACTGGGTTTCGGCACATCAGGAAACCTCTCAGGGACCTCCTTCCCACCTGCCAAGCTGGCCCTCACCCTCTGCTGTTTCCAGCCCAGCCACCTGAAATGGAACAAGCATATGTTTCTTGAATTGCCAAAATCTCCCAGCTTTTTCATTTTCAGTCCCAGCCCCATCTCCCTAGCACTCTGGCAGGTCTTGTCAGCAGTGCCCACTCCCATTGCCCCCAACTCTGAGCTAGGCTTGTGGACTTTACTCTTTCCTCAGAGGGATGAACTCATTTCCTAAAGGACCTTGATCTCTCATTCTTTTGCCCTGACTTGAACCCCCGAGTGAGCCAGGGTGGGTTCCAACTGAGACTCTGCTTAATGGCACTCATCTCCCCTCCTTGGAGCACTAAGACTCAGACCTTAGCTGCGAAGTGGAGCAAAGATATAGGACCATTGCTGACCAGGATGTGGGATCAAGGGAAGGTTATTTTAAGATGAGAGCTTGTATGCTAATGGGAATGATCAAGAAGGAGAGAAAAAACAGGTGTTGCAGAAACATTGAGGAAGACCAATGACCCACTTTCCAAGCTGTCTTTTCATCTCAGAGAAGCCCCGAGGCCTTTGAAAGTCATATATCTCAACTCGCCTATTAGCTCCCTGATCCTGTAACATCATGCAGGAAGCATTGCCATTAAAGTTAGAAGATTAGGGGTTTCTTGCCAGTTCCTCAACTGACTCACCTTTCCAAGACTCTCTGCTCTGATAAGAATGTCTGCCATTTATCAAGGCCCCTGCCGATTCCAAGAGCCTGGCATACATTACCTTGAAATTCAAAAAGCTTCTAAGGTTCTCATCCCTCCAAAGAGACAGGGGTTCAGAGAAGTTACTTGATCCAGGTCATACAAGTCAGGATAGACCAAGACGCAGCCTGAGTCAAAGCCCCCATGGCTCTCATACCACCTGAGTGCTTCTCCACATATCACAAGCAATTGAGAGCTCAGACCTCAAAGTACCTAGTCTTTGATGTGAGCTGCAGTTTTGCCACTTAAATGTTGCTGTGTAACCTTGGACAAGGTACTGATCTCCTTGGCCTTATAGTCCTCATCTATAAAATGGGGATAATAATAATTCCCACCATAAGGTCTTGGGGAGTATTAAATGAAATAACTCATGTAAAATGTGTTTTTCATAGTATCTGGTACATATTAAGTCTTCAATTATCAGCAGACAAATTTGTGAGTGAGAGGTTAAGCTGATGTGTTAGATTGCAGTGTGTAAGTTTGCTCATGACCTTGAAGGCTCAGAAAAAGGATCTTCTGGACAAGAGAATGATTTCAGAAACCCATTCTCATTGTAGATTTAGTGACCAAAAGAAAAGTATTCCCCTCACTCAGGGGTATTTGCCCCTTTTCCAAGGGTCTTGCTTACCCTCAAAGAACTGAACTGCTAATAGATGAGAGAGGAAGGTACTGGAGGGTGAAAAGAGAGGAAGGAGGAGGAAGAGAGGAAGGAGGAGAAAGAGAGGAAGGAGGGCGACTTCTCAGAAACTCCTGACGTTAGACCTGGTCAGTAACTACCAGGAAAGTGCATACTAAGAAGTGGCCTCCTTGGGAGCACCTAATTACTATTAACCATGATCTGAGCAAAGTTATAATTTCATGTTAAGCTCACACAGAGCTAAAGCTTATTTGCACAGCTCAGTAGATTCTTAAATTTAGAGCATTTCCTCTCAGCACTGGAGCTTCCTAATAAAACTTCCTTTCATGGAAGAGCAAACTGAGAGTCAGAAAGCTGAAGTGAATAGTTAAGGTCACAGAGCTAAGTCTTTCTTTTCTTTCTCTTTTATTTAATTATAAGCATTTTTCCAACTCTTCAGATCCAGCCTGTGGTGCACTAGGACCCCCAGAGAGATCTCTTTGTACCAGTCACTCTGATGCTACTGGAAATTTCAAGAACTCCTCACATACCCACAATTCATAAGTTTTCTTTGACCCCTAAGTTTCATTTCTATAATACCTGCTCTTGTTTTAAGGGTCTGGCACAAGTTGAATACATAGTAGGCATTTGATACATCACCAGTTAACTGGTTCTGTGATTCTTATTTACATGTGTTTTCTAAATGCCTTGAGGAATGTGGACAGCGGACAGCACCTGCTGAGTATCGCCCAGATCCCAGCCGAGAGGAGTGCACGAGGATGCTGGCAAAGCAGAGAGCCCCTCACTGCACTGCCCTTAGTTAGGCCTTACTTGCTCAGTCTCCCTCCATTCTCAACACTTTCAGAGTTGGAGCCAAAGCCAGCTCTTTCAGGAAGCCAGCTTTGTTGTTTACAATTTAAGAACCAAGAGAGGTACGGATGTGGCCTCATAGGTTTCTGTTGGGCAATACGACTTCTTCCCATTTCAGAAGTGACTGGATTTCATCAGAGGTACCTTCCCACTCACCTTCCAGATCTTACTCCTCCCACACCAGTAATATGAACCCAGATAAAATAAGGGGTTCCTAATATTATGAAAATTACCACAGGGGAGTAGGAGTGGGGGAAAATGAAGAGAATAAAGGGGATCAAATAGATGGTGATGGAAGGAGACTAGACTTTGGCTGGTGAGTACACAATGCAATATACAGATGATACATTAGAGAATGCACACTTGAAACTTGTATGATGTTTTTTCCTCAATAAACTTAATGGGGTGCTAATTCTGAGACAACAATGGGATCATTCACTTCCACCACACACATGTATATGCAACATACACATACACACTGTCAGTTAACTAGAAACCTGGTCAATGTGTCCTCCAGGTTGACATTTAAAATTCACTGGGAGAAAGTTTTAACAGTGTTTATCTTTAAGGAAAGGAAAGGAAACAAAGAACAGGAAGGGAAACTGTTTTACTGTATTCGAATTGTTATTGACATCCGGTCATGATGGCGGACTGAGGAAGCATGGGAAGCAAAAACACACATGCACAGAAATGTCAGATAACAGGTATTTTTAATTTTTGAATAGATATCTGAGGCAAAAAGCAAAGAGAGATAGAAAAGAGAGATCAAGACCTCTAAGGGCCAGAAATAAAAAGTAAACTTAAAAATGTATTGACTTATCATGGAGCAGGTACTGAGGCCACAGGAACTCAAGAGGATAATAAAACCAGTCTAGGGTTGGGATGGTAACAGCAATGGGTCTACAGACCTCAGGCATAGCTGAGAACTGGAACTGGATTCCCTGTAAAAAGCCAGGAACTAGGAAAGAGCTGGCCCACCCTTGACTGAGGATAGAAAAACACCTTCAGCTTTGAGACATGGCCCTAAAGTGAGCTGCCTGCCTTAGACTATAAGGGAAAGAGGAGAAAGAGAGCCACCTGAGCAACCCTTCAAAATCCCAAGCCTGAGTAGCAAGTGGTGAGAATTCAAATCTGCCCTTTGGAATGGTGTGGAAACTCAGGACCAGAAATAACAATGACAATAACAAAAAATGCTCTGCACTGTGTGACTCAGTAGGGCCCAGGAAGGACAGCCAAGACACTGCCCCTTCAAAATCCAGGACACATGCAAGGCTCCCACAAAAAAAAAACTTTTCAATAGATGGGTTCGCAGTCAAATATTACAGAGAACTAAAAGTTGCTACAATCAATAGTCAGCTGACATAACAAATGGGAGAATACACACTTTAGGAACTAAAGATAATAGAGCAATCTGAATGTGACTTTAAAGTAAGCATGTTTTTGACTTCTGGCCAAGATGGAGGCATAGGTAGATACACTTTGCCTCCTCACACAACCAAAAAGAAGGACAACAACAAATTTAAAAACAAAAAACAACTAGAACTTCCAGAAAATCGAACTCCAACAACGAAACAGTTAAAGAAGAAACATTCATCCAGCCTGGTAGGAGAGGCGGAGACAGGCAGCTAGGGTGGAGAGGATGCATGGCAAGGCAGCAGCTGGATGACCAGGTGGGTGAGACAGCAGCTAGGACAGGGCAGTCCCACATTTGCGTGTGAATAAACTAAGAGGAACTGGGGAGTGAGACAGACTGCACAACCCAGGGTCCTAGAGCAAGAAAAGAAAGTCTCAAAACCTCTGACTGTAAAAACCTGTGGGGGTTACAGCAGCGGGAGAAACTCTCAACCTCACAGGAGAGTTCCTTGGAGGAGCCCTCAGGGTCCTAGAATGTACACAAACCAACCCACCCTGGAATCAGCACAAGAAGGCTCCAATTTGGTTGTGGGTAGCAGGGGAAGTGACTGAAAGCAGGGCGAGAGCCAGCAAGCGGCATCGCTGCCTCTCTAACCCCTCCCCACATATGGTGCCACAACGCAGTGAAGCAGGTTGCCCTGCCCTGGAGCATACCTAAAGCTCCACCCCTTACAACGTAATAGGTGCACTGACACAAAGAAATATGGCCCAAGTGAAAGAACGGATCGAAAACTCCAGAAAAAATACAAGAGATCAAAAACCCCAGAAAAAAATACAACTATGTGACAAAGAGCCAACCTATCAATGTGGAGTTCAAAACACTGATAGTCAGGATGCTCACAGAAATGGTTGAGTATGGTCACAAAATAGAGGAAAAAGTGAAGGCAACACAAAGTGAAATAAAGCAAAATATATGGGGAATCAACAGTGAAAGGAAGGAAACTGGGACTCAAGTCAACAATTTGGAGCAGAAAGAAGAAATAAACATTCAACCAGAACAGAATGAACAAACAAGAATTCAAAAAAATGAGGAGAGGCTTAGGAACCTCTGGGACAACTTTAAATATTCCAACATCTGAATCATAGGGGTGCCAGAAAGAGAAGAGGAAGAGCAAGACATTGAAAACTTATTTGTAAAAATAATGAAGGAGAACTTCCCCAGTCTGGCAAAGGAAATAGACTTCTAAGATATCCAGGAAGCTCAGAGAGTCCCCAAGAAGTTGGACCCAAGGAAGCACACCCCAAGGCACATCATCACTACATTACCCAAGATTAAAGATAAGAAGAGAATCTTAAAAGCAGCAAGAGAAAAGGAGACAGTTACCCACAAAGGAGTTCCCATAAGACCGTCAGATGATTCTCAAAAGAAACCTTACAGGTAAGAAGGGGTTGGAAAGAAGTATTCAAAGTCATGAAAGGCAAGAACCTACATCCAAGATTACTCTATCCAGGAAAGCTATCATTTAGAATTAAGGAAGGGCAGATAAAGTGCTTCCCAGATAAGGTCAAGTTAAAGAAGTTCATCATCACCAAGTCCTTATTATATGATTATCTAAGAAAAAGAAGATCAAAACTATGAACAGTAAAAATAACAACAAACTCACAACTATCAACAACTGAACCTAAAAGCAAACAAACAAAGAAAAAAACTAAGCAAGCAACTAGAACAGGAACAGAATCACAGAAATAGAGATCACAGGGATGGTCAGTGGGGAGGGGTAGGGGGAGAAAGGGAGAAAAGGTACAGGAAATAAAAAGCATAAGTGGTAAGTACAAAATAGACGGGGGGTAGGGGTGATTAAGAATAGTATAGGACAGGGAGAAGCCAAAGAACTTATATGCACGACCCATGGACATGAGCTAAGGGGGGACAGATGCTGGTGGGAAGGGGGGTGCAGGGCAGAGGGGAATTAAGGGGAGGAAAAAATGGGACAACTGTAATAGCATAATCAATAAAATATACTTAACAAAATAAAGTATGTTTTTTAAAATCCAGGATAATTTTGTATGAAAAAAATGGAGGATTGGAAGAATGTTTTCACCTGGATCCCTCTCAAAATCCACTGAAAATGGCACAATTTATTTATGACACAACCCCATGTGATACAAAAACAAAGAAATGAGAGAGAAAACAATAGATAAGAGATTTTTTTAATGAAAATCAAAAAGTAGATAAAAAGTGGTAACTGAGTTATCAGACCAGAAGAAAAAACATAGAGACAATGAAGGGAGCTAATGAAATCTTCAAAAAAAAATCATAATATCTTCAGAAAGATAAGAGAAAATGTATCCATGAGACAAGAAAGAGGGGCTATAAAAGGGAATATTAAGGAACAGAAAAAAAAAAACATTGGAAATTTAAAATATGACCATAGAAATTTTAAGTTCCAATGAAAGGTCTAGGAGATAATAGTAAGGGTAACTTCATGGAAAGCAGGAAGATAAAAATATTGAAAAATAGGCAGAGAATAATAAGAATATTAGAGACTCAATTTGAGGGTGCAACAGCCAAATAAAAGAAATCTTAGAAAAGGAGAATAGATAAAACAAAGTGTAGAAATGTAGTAAAGAAATAATACAGGAAAATTTCACAGTACCTGAGTTTCCAAATTAAAAGGTTCTACCAGATACCCAGCAAAACGAATGAAAGGAAAAAAAAAAGGAAAGTTATTATACACTCTAAAACTAAAAAGATAAAGAGAATATCCTAACAGCTTCTAAGAGACAATTCAGTTACATACCGTAGATCAAGAATTAGTATAACATCAGAAGTCAAGCAGCCCTCGAAGCTAGAAGAAATTAAAAGAGCCTACAAAATTCTGAAGGAAAATAAATTCCAACCTAGAATTCAGTACTCAGACAAAATACCAACCAAATATGAGAGCAGAGTCAAGGCTTTATTGAAAACTCAAGTTCTCCAAAATGTTATCTCCTATATATATTTCCTCAGCAAAATCCAGTAATCCAGAAAAATAAGGGGATAAGCTAAAAGAATGATAGCTAGCATTTGTATAGTACCTATTGTATGCTAGGCATTCTTTTAAATGTCGTGTGTGTGTGTGTGTGTGTGTGTGTGTGTGTGTGTGTGTGTACTCATTTAATTTAATCCTTGTATGAAGTAGCAAAGTATTATTATTACCCAAATTTTACAAAATGGTAAAGGGAGGTTAAGTAAGACCTTTGTCACAAAGTCTGTAACCAGTAGTAGGCTGGTTCCAGAGCACAAGCCCTTAAAGAAAGAGGAAGATTTTAACACTCATTCATGAAAGGAACTTCCTCAATCTGATAAAGCATCTCTATAAAAAAAATCTTTAGCTTACATCATATTTATTAGAGAAAGGTTGAATGATTTACCCCTAACAATCAGAACACAGTAAGAATGTCTGCCCTCACAACTTCTATTCAGCCTCGTACTAGAGGTCCTCGCCAGTGAAATAAGGCAAGAAAAATAAATAAGAATCATAAAGAAAAGAAAGGAATCAGCTGCCTTTGCTCCCAGATGTCTTAATTGTATACATATAAAATCCAAAAGAATCTTTAAAAATAAAACCACTAGAACTAATCATTGAATTTACTAAGGTCCCAAAATACAAGATCAATATATACAACTCAATTGTATGTCCATATATACTAGTAAGGAAAAAACTAAAAAATAAAATTTTAAGTACCACTTATATCAACATCCAAATAAACATAAAATAGATATTTAGGGAGAAATTTAACAACATAAGTACAAAATCTATCTACTGGAAACTATAAAACACTTTCAAGGTAAATTAGAAAATATCTAAATAATCGAAGAGCTATGATCATGAATTGGAAGACTCAATATTGTTGAGATGTTAATTTTATCCAAATTGATCAAGAGAGTCAATCTAATCGAAAATAAAATCCCAGTAGGATATTTTGTAGAAATTGACAAGCAAATTTTTAAATTTATCTGGAAATGTAATTTAAGTTAAAGTAATTTAGAAAAAAAGGAGCAAGCTGGGAGAGTAATCTGTCCAGATTGCAACAGGACTATGAAGGAGAGAGGTCTCCAGGAAAGAAAAAAAATTAACAGATTTTCTGATGAATGTGAATGCATTAAGGAAGACATTTGGGACTGAAATAATGAAAAGTACATGGAAAAATCATATTGTTAAACAAAATTTGTACCAAAAAAAAAGGGAAATGTAAACATTGTACCCAACGGTGAATAATTTTTTATGTAATCATTATAAACAAAAACACTGAATGTTGATTTAACCAGAAAGCATGGTATCTGTGTTCTAGGGGAATGGAGTTGGGGTGAGGAGGGGTGGGTAGCTTTGGTATTTACTGGACAGGGGTAAAAGCAGGAGAGAGTCTGGAGAGTGTTATATCCTCAGAAGTCAAAATAGAAAATCAATAGATAATATCTAAAACTGGGGGCCAGGGGTAGGGAATTAAAAGCTAGCAGTATAAGCATGATATTTAGAAATATGTAGACCACCATTAGATAAAACAGCTATGAGAGCTGAAAGTTGTTGCTTTTGCCTGTAGGGACTGGAGCAGGAGAGATGCTGATGGTTTTTACTATAAGCTATATTTACAAAAACTAAGCAATGTACCTGAAATACTTCCACCAAAAAGAAAGACTAATTTTATAAAGTCTAAGTTAACATATTCTGTTTATTGTTTTTTTTTTTAATTCTTTAATTCATTTCTACCCTCAAGGTTGGAGGAAGGGCCTTGAATTTAAAAACAGAATACCAGCCCTGGCTAGTGTGGCTCCGTGGATTGAGTGCCGGCCTGCAAACAGAAAGGTCACCAGTTCAGTTCCCCGTAGGGGCACATGCCTGGGTTGCAGGCCAGGTCCCTGGTTGGGGGTATGTGAGAGGCAACCGATCAATGTATCTCTCACGCATCCAATGTATCTCTCACGCATCCATGTTTCTCTCCCTCTCTCCCTCCCTTCCCTTCTCTCTAAAAATAAATAAATTAAATTAAAAAAAAAAAAAAGAATATCTGTATGGGCCCTGGCATGGTGGCTCAGCTGGTTAGAGCATCGACCGGATACACCAAAGTTGTGGGTTGTGCCCCCAGTCAGAGCACATACAAGAAGCAACCAATGATACATAAATAAGTGGAACAACAGGTTGATGTTTCTCTCTTTCTCTCTAAAATATCAATAAATTAAAAATAATTTTTAAATAATGCTAGGACGAATAAAAGCATTGGTGGTGAGAATTCAGCTGTTAGCTACTTGTAACTTTCTGAGTCAAACTGAAAGATCTTTGGCCCCTCCAACCTCTGCGTGGAGACAGCAAAAAGCTGTATTCCATGACAACTTCTTGTTTAGTGGTCATCTTTGGGGAGGCCCTTAGACTGAAGAGGAGATGGTCATTTTATTTCACCTGCACCTATGAGATTTTTCAGCCTCTGAAAGACCCTATGTAAAATGCAAATTGCTGAGAAAGAGGAGATCTTAAACCTCTATGAAATAAAATTCAAGTTATCATTATTTTGCTGGAACTAGTAAGAATGGGCCACAGATAGGGTGACAAGGGATGCTGAGAAGGCCAAGGTTAGTCAGAGGGGAGCTAATATACAGGAAAATAATATATTTCAATATAAGTACTTGGAGGCTAGAACATGTTAACCAAGGTTACAAAACCAATTTTCAGTTTTTTAAATCAGTAAGCATTGTGCAGAACATACATTCACATCCTACCCTCATCCCCAACAACCCTATCCTTGACATTCAGCCCGTCCTTAACCCCAGTCTAGTTGGTTTGATGGTAGGGCACAGGTATAGTGGCCACTGTGCAAGAAGGTACCTTAACACCGAAAAATGATGCAGGTAACTCCGTAGAGTAAAACCATTTACTATAGAGTAATTTAATTGCAGCAATGTAGGGTTGGAACAGACAGACAACCCAGCAATCTGCAGACTCCTGTTACAGTACTTTTTTATAGTGTAACTTAAGTTCTAACAATTGACAAGACAAAGGGACAAAGACTGCAGTACACACTCAGAGTCATACCTCATGGTGGTTTTGTGATGGATGATTGTTTATCATAGATACTATTATCATGTCAATATTTATATTTATCTCAGTTACCATGCCATTCCCCCTCTTATTAACAAAAATATATAAGGCTGCATTGTGTAAATTTAACAAATACATAATCATGCTTGCTAATGACAGTAAGGTTGGTTAAAGGTCACAGCATTAAAAATTAAAGATGGAAGAAATCCAGGACACAGAAATGACGTTAGTTTTGTTCACAGTTACATCTGTACACTGTCCCTAACTCTGAGCCATCTCTGACCCCCCCGCTCCTCTTCTAAGATGCACCCTACCCCTGATCTCAGCACCATCCTGGATATTTAGCTGCTCCCTGAGGTGAACTCTCTCCCTGACTTTGGCCAAATATCTAACCCTTACCCTATCTAGCAGTCAAAATGCCAGTCTTTGATATGTCAATACACCATGTTATTTCAGTACCAACACCCTGGCATTTTTACAGATCCAAAACCCAAATCATTTACATCTTGAGCTATACCCAGAGAATTACACACTGCATTAACAAATCTAATTAACAATGGTGCACTTGTTTGAAGACAATTCTGACTCCATCCCTCTCCTGTTAAAACACTTCCAAGTTATCTTACAGCTGTTTGATTCCCACATCCCAAGTTACTAATGAGGCCAAGCATTTTTTCAGATGTGTATTAGTCATTTGTACTTCCCCAGACCAAATATGGATCCTTATTAACTTACTGAAGCCCCTCATGGAGTTGTCTTTGGGGTGGAGGAACATGAACTTTGGGAGATACAGTATGAGAGGTAGGAAGGGGATTAGGGGAGGGAAGGAGAGGAAAGGGAGGTTCCCGGGCCCAGCTCCCAGCCTTCCTCCCTGGATTCTTTATGCATTCTTCTGTCTTCTCTCCTTAATCAGACCCATCTCTTAAGGCTTGAGCCCATAACTCCTTCCTCACCAGCTATTTGGAGTCTCAAGCTGGGCAGGTAGTTGCACCTCCTTCCTGGCCACATCTTAGAAAATGCTCCAGAGAAGATGGTGACCCTACCAGTGATGACTTCTCGTTTCAGCCACTAACTGGTCTAAATAGCAGTGGTTACTGTGGTAGCCACTAACCTATCCCAGCCATTCACTCTATTTCTAACACCCCTCCCTGAGGCTCACTACACCTCTACATTCATCCCACTCCCAAACCTCCCTTCATATCTGTTCCCAATGCCATCTGGAACCTCCTAAATCTCACTCACATCATTACTAACCTTTCCTATTTCTGTATCTCTCCCTATACTCTGATCCCTCCCCTTATCCCAAGCTGTTGCACCATCCCTGGCTCCCCACCGCCACGACATCTCTGACTTTAACCTAAACCTCTGATCACAATCCCAACCTTGATCTAAATCCCATCCCTGAACCACACTCCATCCACAACTTCAAACCAAATGAAGCTTTTCCCTTACGTTTTCTTCTAAGAGTTTAATAATTTTAGCTCTCATGTTTAGATCTTCAGTCCATTTTGGGTTAATTTTTGTACATGGTATAAGGTAAAAGATCAATTTCATTTTTATGCATGTAGATTTCTAGTTTTCTCAACATCGTTTGTTCAAAGACTATCCCTTCCCCCATTGAACAGTCTTGGTGTTGTTAAAAACCATTTGACCAGTTAGGCTTAGGTTTATTTCTGGGCTCTTTATTCTCAGCTTCTTTTTATCCTTTGGCTCCATCAGCCTAAGTGTATTAGGCTTATTGCCTCATAGTCACAAGAATGCTGCCTCACATCAGATACTATAACACACATCATATACTATAACCATATTCCAAGGCAAGATCCAAGATGGCATGTCTCTCTTTTTTTCATCAGGAATATTTTCCAGGAGTCCCCTGGCCCCAGCAGACTTGATCTTAAGCAATGTTTTGTTGAAAGCAGATTATTACGTTTTCTAGAATTTTGTAAGCTGGTTGCTAAACACTACCACACTTGAAATTGCCATGGTGGGATCATTTATAACATGGAACCTGGTGAACACAACAAAGCAGGACTTCTCGTTTCCCTAGGGGGCTGATTTACCAGCACACTCTTGCCTGTAGGTCTTCCTAGTCAGAACTGGAGACTATGGCCACTCCTAGCTTACAGGAATCATTTTCAGCCCCTCTCAAGGGAGGCAGACTTTGCTAGCAAGCAAGGAAAGGGAGAGTTGGGGAAATAACTGTGGTGTTTGCCACTATTGGTTCCCAAGGGGGGAGTTTTCTGAACTCACTTAAAAGCATGTCTTTGAAATGTCTCCAAGGACAGAGTGCTAGGGGTTCAGTGCGGGATGAACAGAGCTCTAGTAGTTGACATAGTAATTACGGTGAGCAGTGAGGCTAC
>PVJD01018326.1:0-14822 GCA_004026545.1 Mormoops blainvillei | reverse complement strand
TGGTGGAGGTCGGCCTACATTTCCCTTAAAGGGCCAGCGGGCAACGCTTGTCACATCGATGGGCTGTAGGGTCTCTGTCACAACTCAGTTACCATTATGATGGGTGATCAAATCGGCCCGTGGCTTGGAGCTCAGGGAACTTTATTGGCGGGGCGGTCTGGAGGATGGGCTGAGGTTTGCCCCGCTCTCTCGGTCCCGCGTCCTCTATGAGTCAGTTCAAAGCAGAGGGAATCCCCATGGCCCCCGCACCCCGCAAAACATGCTCACCGTCACTGATCCCGAAGATAGAAAAGGAAGCTATAAATCAATTTTCACGCACCAGGTTTGCAACAATTCAAGAGCCTAAGCATTTCAAGGGTGGGAAAGGTTAGGAGCAAACCTACAATTTGACAAATAATTATGACGTGATCAAGCCATGTAACATACCCAGGGGAAGAAAAGGGACATTGCTCCTCCCGAAGTCCCATACGTGTCCCTTTCTGTGAAGGAAGCCAAATGCAAAACTCCATATACTGCGCGAATCCACCATACGGCATTCTTGAGAAAGCCAGCCTGTAGGGACAGAACGCACATTGGTGGTTGTCGGGGTCTGGGGCTTGAGAGAAGGGAGGAATTTGGGGGTGAAGAAAATGTTCTATATTTTGGCTGTGGTGGTGGCTCTGTAGCAATATGCATTTACAGGGACTCAGACGACCTCGCGTGTAAATTATATCTGACTAATTCCAACTTTGAAATGAAATTGTAAAAAGTAAATCACAAATGGATGTTTACGCTTACTAATTTTTTTTTTTCTGAATACGAGGATCATAATTCTCTCCTGTAATATGTTACTGGGGAGTATTTTATTAAGCGTTTTCTGAAGTTAGATCAAGTGTGTATTCTTGTTATGAATCCAGTTTAGTCATTGCATATCATGTACTTTCCTTGCTATCCCCTGTAGGATCCTGTCTGCTAATATGTTGTTTCTGATCCTTGCTTCTATGTCATGACTGTGTGGCTGATCTGTGATTTTCCTTTCTCGGCCTTTTTTGGCATACGGAGCGATGCCGCAACCAGCTGAGCCGCACCGGCCAGGGCAGTTTGTTCAGTGTTTTCATCATGAAACGTTGTTTGATTTTGTGAAGTACTCTTTCTGCATCTGTTGCGATGATCACATGGTTTAAGGCCTTCCTTCGTTTATTATATCGTGTTATATAAATTGATTTTTACATGTTAAATCAACCTTGTGAGGAAAGGAAAGGGGGCTCAAGCTCCTATCACTAAATCAGCAATCACGGAAGAATAACGAGCCTATCTAAGTTCCTTGTGTGGCAAACCATGGGGATAGTCACGTGTATGACCTACAGAGTTTTGAAACTAAAGGTCCAGTGGTTGCAGAAAATAGTGCTTGTCCTTTCTACGTCCAGATAAAATGCATATCAAAGAGTTTCAAGACAATGTAATTGTTTCTAGGCCCAATCCTATCTTTCCCATACATTCTTTCCGTTTGATGTAAAACTGTCAATCGCGGAAATGTGCCCTCATTAAAAATGCACCAGGTGTACTTTTCACTTACTCCTGTGCCTATATTAGCACCCCTCAAGCACTGTTTCAAAGTTTCTTGAATCTCTGATTTCAGGCTACAGTCTTCAGATAGGCCCAAATAAGAATTCTTTTCCTAAATTCATAGAGATTCAGTTTTTTTTTTCCCATTAACATTTACTTTGTGTAGCACAACAGGATCCAGGGTGAAACTCCCCGGGCCGCCTGCAGTTCATCTGGACCTAGCGTTTGGTGCCAGCCTGGACCCGCTGTGTCCCTCTGGCTCCACACCCTCCTTTGGGCGTATCGGCGTGTCCTCCTGGGTCTGGACCTCCCAGTTGGTTGTAGGTTCTGCTTTTTATTGGCGCTGCTAGATCCCCCTATAGGGAGAGATCAAAGTGGCTCCTAGGGAAAGAAGCCAGTGAGGAACAGAGAGCAAAGGGGCTGGCTGCCTGTGTATTCAGTCTGAACATTAAGATTGCGCATCTGAACAATACCTGTAACGATGGGAGACTGATCTTATTATACGTTCATCTCCAAAGAAAAGGGGCACTTGCTCCTTCCAGTCTCTGGGCATTCTCAGGTGACCGGGGACCTGGTGGAAGTGTCAGGGAGTCTCTCCCACGACATGAAGTGCTCCCGTAGGCCACCCTCTGAAGGCCATTAATAATCAAAGAAAGGTCCATTCAGGGAACACGTATAACGAGTGGTCATCCAGTGTTCCAGGCGCCTACCACATAGTTTTAGACAACAGGAGGGGACACCAAGACACATAAGAGAACTGAAAAGACTCAAGGTGACGCCTTGTGCTAAGCGTGCTAAGCTCACAAGCAGCACGCTTTGACCTGCTACATAAAAATCCCTAGAAATCGTTCTGACTACACAGACTTTAACAAAGAAATGAAAAGGAAAAAGAAAAATACGGGAAATCGGGCTTCAAAAGTTGGCAAATCCGAGGAAGGGCAGCTTCCCACTGGAACTCTGGCAGGGTTCATGTAGAATATGTACAGAGGCTCTATGTACAAGAGCTAATATGAGAATTATATCTTAATTGGTCTCGCAAAGCTTCAGAGGAAGAGAAAAAAATTAGTCTCAATACAGGGAGTAAATAAGAAAATATTAGCGACTGTCTTGGAACTTCAAAGGCTTTTGAAGCCAACGACCATCAAACCCCTTCTCATCACTCCCCCGCGTCCCTTTATCCACTCCTTTTCTGAACACCCTTACCCAGATCTCCCCTCTTTACCCCCTCCTTCTCTCCCTCCGAATGCATTCAAATTAGAAGAAGTATCTAAAAATATCGTAGAGCCTAAAGAGCCTACTGAGGAGGAAATTACAATAGCACCTTTCAAAGAAAAGCCAGTGACAGGAAAAGGAGAGCCTGCACTTACTTGTGTCCCTCCCTCGGACAAGGATAGAACTAAAAAAATTAACCAGCCCCGGCCAGGCAGCTCAGCTGGTTGGAACCTTGTTCCCGATGTGCCAAGGTTGTGGGTTTGATCCCCGATCGGGCGCATATGGGGTCAACCAATGCGTGCGTGGATAAGTGGAACAACGGGTCGATGTTTCTTTCTCTCTCCTTCCCCCTTCCTCTCTAAAATCAATAAATAAGTTTTTAAAGATACATATTTAATGATTTGAGAGACAGAGGGAGGAAGGGAGGGAGAGACACAGAGACAGAGACAGAGAGGCAGAGAGAGAGAGAGGGAAACGTAGTTGCAAGAGAGAAACATTGATCAGTTGCCTCCCGTAGGCGCCCTGACTGGGGACTGACTCTGCAACCTAGGTATGTGCCCTGACCAGGAATCAAACCTACGACCTTTTGGAGTACAGGACAGTGCTCCAACCATCTGAGCCACACCCGGAGGATAAATAAGTTTTTTTTTAATAAAAATAAAGAAGTAAGTGATGTAACCAAAGGACTTCCGGTCAAGATGGCAGCACAGGTAAACGCAGTCCTCGCCTCCTCCCGCAACCATGTCAAAATTACAACTAAACTATAGAACGACCATGATTCAGGACCCCCTCAAACCTGGCTGAATGGAAGCCCTAAGACGAGGAAGTTGAAGAGGCCACGTGGAGACTGGTAGGAGGGGCAGACACGCAGACAGGCTGGTCCCACACCCACGTGTGACGGACAAAAACTAGGAGGGGTATTTCAGCTGCAGAGGAACCCCCTGAGGAGTGAGGGGTCCCAGCCCCACACCTGGCCCCCAGCCCAGGGTTCCAGTGCCAAGAAGACAAGCCCCCATAACTCCCGGGGACTGAGGTTAAGGGAGACGGACGGGTTCTGGAGCCCCAGGCAGTTCCTCTTAAAGGGCACACACGCAGGCTCACTATGAGCTCCAGGACTGGGGCAGCAGCTTGAAAGACAGCAGAGACGTATGAGGAGGAATGAATTGCTCGGCATCAGGGTGAGAGGTAGGGGGACAGCCTTCTCCCAGACAGAAGTGCTGGCAGAGGCCATTGTTCCTTTGATGAGTCCGCCCCCCACAGAGCCGGCAGGCAGGCCCCATATCGGAGACTCCATCAACCTGGCTCACACTGTTTGCCCTACCCTGGTGATTCCCTGTGGCCCCACCCCATCCAACTCTCGGGCCCACCCAAGCGGTTTTCCAGTGGCTTTTTTTATATGAATGACCCGTCTTGGTTCACTCTTCAGATTTTCCTAAAATCTCTCAAACAAGCAGCATCTGGCCTCAGCATGCCCCATACCTCTCACTAAGTGGCCCCAAACCGAGCACTAGCAGCAGCCAGCCATGGTTCACAGCTTGGCCTCTCCTGGGCACCTCCGAGCCCTGCACAAATAGCAGCCATGTGCAGATCGCTTTGTAGCTCATAACGGGTGGCCCCGGACAGAGCACATGCGAAGGCTGACCTTGGCCTGTGCCTCTCGGAAGGCCCCAGAACCAGTGTACCAGTTGAGCAGCTCAGATCACGTCAGAGCACCACCGCCCAACCGCCTCCACAAGTGACACACTCAAGGGATAGGCTCAGCGGGCATCAGAGTCCAGCTCTGGACTCTGCCGTGTGGGGTGGGCCCCTGAGCAGCTGATCCCCCACAGTAGACGGTGGTTGCAGTCAGTCCCTGCAGCTCATCGGCCTGGGGTAGGAAGCCCTCCCTCTGACACGCCAATGGCAATCAAGGCTCAACTATGAAAGGAGAGTGTGCGCAGCCCCCACGGGAGCACGCACCTCGAGTGCCCAGCCTGGGTGATAGGGGCAGCTGTGCCGCTGGACTCTACAGAACACCTACTACACTAGGCCACTCTACCAAGCCTGAGAGACAGTAGCAGCTGTATCTAACACATAGAAACAGAAACAAACACAGGGAGGCTGCCAAATGGTGGAGACAAAGAAACATGTTCCAAGTGAAAGAACAGAACGAAGGTCCAGAAAAAGAACAGAGTAAAATGGAGACAAGCATTCTACTAGATGCAGAGTTCAAAACACTATTAGTCATAAGGATGCTCGGGGAACTAAGGGGAAGAGTAGTGAACTTAGTAAGAATTTCAACAAAGAGATAGGAAACATAAAAATGGAACTAGAGAACATGAAAAGCAGCCACTCAGAAACGAAGACTACATTAACTGAAATGAAGAATACATTACAGGGAGTCAACAGTGGAGTAGATGAAGCAGAGGATCGAATAAGAGATTTGGAAGATAAGGAAGCAGAAAAGACCCAACAAGGACAGCAAAAAGAACACAGAGTCCAAAAAATGAGTGTAGCATAAGGAGCCTCGGGACAACTTCAAGTACGCCAACATTTGCAACACGCGGGTACCAGAATGAAAAGACAGAGAACGGGGAATGGAAAACTTATTTGAAATAATAATGATGGAAAACTCCCCTAACCTGGTGAAGGAAATAGACATACAAGTCCAGGAAGCACAGAGTCCCAAATAAGATGAACCCAAAGTTGCCCACGCCAAGACAGATCATAACTAAAATGCCAAAGGTTAAAGACAAAGAGAGAATCTCAAAAGCAGCAAGAGATGCCCTGGCTGGTGTGGCTCAGTGGATCGAGTGCCGGCCTGCGAAGCAAGGGGTCGCTGGTTCGATTCCCACTCAGGGCGCGTGCCTGGGTTGCGGGCCAGGCCCCCAGTAGGGGTTGCACGGGAGGCAACCACGCAATGACGTTTCTCTCCCTCGCTTTCTCGTTCCCTTCCCCTCTAAAAATAAATAAACAAAATCTTTTTCTTTTAAAGCAGCAAGAGAAAAGCAGTTACTTACGTACAAGGGAGCTCCCATAACGCTGTCAGCTGATTTCTCAAAAGAAACTTTGCAGGCCAGAAGGGAGTGGCGAGAAATATTCAAAGTGATGAAAAGCAAGGACCTGCAGCCAAGATTACTCTACCCAGCAATGCTATCATTTAGAATCAAAGGACAGATAAAGAGCTTCCCAAACAAGACAGAGCTAAAGGAGCTCATCACCACCAAACCAGTAGTACGTGAAATGTTAAAGGGTCTTCTTTAAGAAGCAGAAGGTCAAAAATATAAACAATAAAATGGCAATAAATGCATATCCATCAGCCATGGAACCTAAGAAACAAAATAAATGAACAAGCAGAGCAGAAACAGAATCCTAGGTTCAGACAACGTTTTGATGGTTGCCAGATGGGAGGGTGGTTGGCGGGGGAGCGGGGGGTGAAAAAGGTGAAGGGATTAAGAAATTGAAATTGGTCGTTACAGAAGAGTCATGGAGACATAAAGCATAGCATAGGGAATATAGTCAAAAACAGTCTAGTAACTATGTATGGCGTGGGATGGGTGAGAGATTTATTGGAGTGATCCCTTATTGTCACGTGATGTCTAACCCCTGGGGCGTACACGTATGTCAACTGTAATTGAAAATAAAAAAATGATTTTAAAAAACTACTTCTTTAAAGACATTTAAAAATGAACATAGATGACCTTAAATTTTCAAGAAATTCCGTATTGATTCAACATATAGATGATATGCTTCTGTGTTCTGAAACTCTTGTCAGGCTCTCAAGAAGACACTGTTTGCTTATTGCAACAATCGGCCTCAGGGGAGCATAAGGTCCCTGAAGACAAGCTCCAATTTTGCCTACCTAAAGTAAAATACCTTGGACATTTGATATCGAAGGATGGATTTCTTATTAACCCTGAATGAATGAAAGGATTTTTCGATTTCGCTCTTCCAAAAACAGAAACAATTAATCGGATTTTTAGGACTAATTGGTTATTGCAGAAATTGGGTACCAAATTTTTCACTCAGTGTTCAACCTTTTTATGCTCTACTCAGATTAGATAACCTGACCCAATCAGATGGGCTCCAGAAGGCGAAAAAGCCGTAGGTGCGTTTAAGAACAACGTAACTAAAGCTCCAGTTCTTGGACACCCTAACTATGATTTGCTATGCTTTCCTCTTTGTACATGAGGATAAAGGAAACACTTTAGTAGTGATCACCCCCAAACACGGTGATCGCCAACCAGCCCATAGGCTATTAGAGTCAACAACTAGATCCAGTAGCAAGAGGGCTGCCCCCAAGCCTGGAGGCCATCTTCGCAGCAGCACTACTATGCAAGGCTACTGAAGCAGATGCCATGGGACCCCCATTAACTACCTATGTCCCACATTCCCTTGAAACTCTTTTAAACTCTCACCATACTCAGCATTTTTCTCTCAGCAGATTAGCCTCTTACGAAGTATTGCTGCTTTCCACTCTCTACGTTACTTTAGCTTGATGCACTATTCTTAACCCTGATACTTTGCTCCCTTCTCTACAGGACAAAGATGACCATCACTGTGTTCTATTAACTGATTACCTCCTGACACTTAGGAACGATTTAAGGGAGATGCCTGTTGATAATGCTGACCTAATTTGGTTTACAGATGGATCCTCTTTAAGGGATGAACTGGGACATTATTGTGCTGGATATGCCATTGCCTCTTCAGTTGACGTAATTGAAAACTCCTATCTGCCAGGAATAAAGACAGCAGAACAGGCTGGATTAGTTGCCTTGACTTGGGTCTGTCATTTATCTAAAGGTCTGACAGAAAAAATATATACCGATAGCCAGTATGCTTTAGGAGTGGCACGTGACTTGGGCATGGTATGGAAATAAAGAGGTTTCTTAACCTCTTCAGGGGCACCTATTAAAAATGGACAGCAGTTTTCAAAATTATTAGAGGGCCCACAACGACCAAAACAATTGACAATAATTAAGATACCAGGCCGCTCTAAATCTAATACCACAGAGGCGAAAGGAAATCAATTGGCAGACATAGCTGCTCAGCAAGTGGCCCTAAACGATAAAGTCATCCAGACGTACAAATGTGTCTCCATCCCACAGGGACAGATTAAAAAAATCCTGTCACGGATGATGCATCATGGTGTGTACAGAAGGCAAAGCATTTATTAAGTGCTTCCTACATGTCAGGCGGGGCTCAGAGCATTTTGTCTGTGCTAATGTGTTTAACAAACTTTAAGAAAGATGGGAAAGAGCTCTAATCAGCAAGAGGTGGCAAAATAACGGCAACTATGACTTAGATTAAAAGAAAATTCTTAGGGTGAGAAAAAAAGAAAACCGTCTTTTAAAATCCCAGGAAACTGCCACAGAGGATGAAAAGTGGATATGGAAACAAAAGGGGGAACTTTTGACAGCAGTCAGCAACAACGGATTGGACCTAACGAAAGACCTCTTCTACCTACTGGAGCACAGCTACCAATACTCCAATATATACATGAATTGGACAACTGGGGACCTGAAAACAAATGATACCACGGGGAAAAGACAATAGTCTTGGAAACCTTCTCCCACAGTGGCTCAGCGTTTGTAACCGCCGTTCTGTTTGTCCTAAATACAACCCTGGAAAAACCCACGGGTCCCAGGGGCATTTTCCTTTACCCCCGCCCCGGGTCTTCTGAGATATGGCAGATGGGTTTCATCTAAATGCCGCCATCTCAAGAACATGAACGTGTCCTAGTATTAATTTGTATGTTTTTGCACTCGTTCGAAGCTTTTCCTTGCAGGAAAGCAACAGCGCAAACCATAGGACACATTTTATTGGAAAAAAAGAATTCCCACATGGGGGCGGTGGTTACCCAGCGACAGAGGTACTCATTTTACCAGATGAGTAATTACATCGACTTGTGAAATTTGGGCCATGCTGCAAGGATTTCCATGGACTCCCAATCCTCAGCATTGGTGGAGCTAACCAACGGAACGATAAGGACTCAACTGGCAAAATTAACAGATGTTTTTAATCTCCCATGGCCAAAAGCCTTCTCTTCGGCAGTCCCCAACCTGTGAGTCACCGCTTTTGGGAAACATTAATTGTCACCTTTGAGATAATAACAGACGGTCCTATGAGATTAGATGAAGAAACTTATGAGCTGACATTGTCGGAAGGAGACATCTTACCCTATTGCCAAGGTTCGATCAAGTCTCTTCAGGAAAATGCCCGATTGGTACCTGGTACCTGCTTCATTTCACAGCGAGCTCCCAGGAGATGAAGACTTTAAAGATC
Organism: Mormoops blainvillei; assembly: GCA_004026545.1. NCBI lineage: Eukaryota > Metazoa > Chordata > Mammalia > Chiroptera > Mormoopidae > Mormoops > Mormoops blainvillei. The sequence goes on along the minus strand of PVJD01018326.1, from coordinate 5,801 downwards.
GTGGACTGCAACCGGGAGAATTTGCTTATTGGAAGAGACATCAAGTAAAAGATTCTCTACAACCCCGTTGAAAGGGACCATACCAGCTATTATTAACCAAGCCACATGCAGCTAAATTAAAAGGCATAAACTCGTGGATTCGAGTTCCTCATTTTAAAAAGGTACCGCACCTGGAGTGGTCAACAGTTCCCATTTCTGAGACGTGTTTCCAATGAAAAAGAACCAAGGAAACCTCCAAGGACTAGAAGGAGATGACATCCGGGTAATCAGCTATCCCAGGATTCCAGACCTGACCTGCTAAAAGTTTGGACTCTAAGACTCCTGATGAAGAGCAAACATTATATTTCTTCCTCCTTATTCTATTTTGATAATAATACCTGTAGCATTTGTTGTAAGACTTTGTTGGATTATCTATACACTCATTTATAAGTAAATTAATCTAGGGCTGAATAAGAATAGGAAATGAAACTGATTTACATTCTTATACCTTTCTCCCTGCTATACCCACGTAAAGAAGCTGTATAGCTTTCCCAGAGCCCCTCCCTTACTAAACACAGATAGGTTAATTTGGAAGCCCACTAACTTTTTCCCATTTGTTATTTGAAAATGACGTTATAATCATTCATTATGATGGCGACACTGATTCTTTACTAGCTACCTACTGGCTTTTTCCCACTGTTAACAGAACTTTTAGTCACATACTTTAACCAAGTATTCGCTATTGGATTGTTGTTACTGTTACTCTTTTTATTATGGAAATAGATACAGGAGGAAGAGGCACAACAGAAATATAGAACTCGAATCATGATAGCCCGTAGGTTAGAAATGATCCAGAGTATTTTTTTTTCTCATTAACTGTCAGATCTATGCCTGACTAAACCTAATGGGAAGGCCATTCTTTAAAAACAAAACAAAAAAAAAACCAACAATAATTTGGCCCATGCTCATATTCCAGGTCACCTAAAAGCCCCTTCTTTCCCATTGGTCAGAAGAAAAAAAAAGGCCAAAAACCATCTTACATAATAACAGATGAATTCCTAGGAATGAACCTTCTTAGCTTTGCGGGACTGAACAATGATCAAAATGATCATCAGTGCATCTTCTCGACTGATTTATGACCAAAAAGGGGAAATGCAGAAAGAAAGACAGCATAAGCTCTTCAGTCTAAATCGGTAACCGGGGAAGAATAAAGAGTCGATCTAAAAATTCCTGTTACGGCAAACCATGGGGGATGGATGTGTGTGTGTGTGTGTGTGTGTGTGTGTGTGTGTGTGTGTGTGTATCTCTTACAAGGTTTTGAAACTAAAGGTCAGTGAATACAGAAAACAGTGCCTGTGCTTTCTACACCGAGATTGTTGACATAAAAAACGTCCAAACCTGTAGAGAATTTTTATGAGAGCTTAATTGAGCCAAACTCATGACATCTGCTGGGGAGCAAGTTCTCAAATGCTCCAGAGAGTAACAGTTTTGTAGCTTCTTTTATACTTTTGAGATTAGGGAGGGGAGGTAAAGGAAGATTACATGAAGGTGGGAGAAAGCAAGGTAGAGACTGGATTACAGGGTAGTGAAGATTATGTGTCCTCTTCGAGGGGTCTGAACCTGGGCATTTCAAAGATGTGTCAACCTAGATGTACAGAAACAATGGAAGGGGCTTGTTTAAGGCAAAAATAACCCTTTACTAAAAAGTGATATGCCTGGGGCGTGACTATCCACCATGACCTGCCCAGTTAGAAATTTATGATCAGATCACCCTGTGAGATTACTTTCCTTAGAACCCCTTTTTGTCATCCACAAAATAAAATGCGTCTCAAAGAGTTTCGAGGCAATTTAATTGTTTCCAGACCCATCCTTATCTTTCCTATCTATTCTTTCAATTTCATGTAAAAACTTTTAGTCATCGACATGTATGCACCCTAATTTAAAATGCACCAGATGTACTTTTTGCTTACTCCTCTGCCCATATAAGCACCCCTCGCTTTTCTGAAGTTGGAGCACTGTTTCAGGGCTTCTTGATGCTCTGCTCTCAGGCCGTAGTCTTCAGATAGGCTCAAATAAAAATCCTTGTCTTAAATTTCTGGAGATTTAGTTTTCTTTTCATTGACGCCTCTATCCCCAGAGTAAACCCCACTTGGTTATGGTATATAATACTTTTTATCTGCTTCTGAATTCAGTTTGCTGACCTTTTGTTGAGGATTATGTCATCTATATTTATGAGGAAGATTGGTGGGCACTTTTCTTAATTTTGGATGTCTCTGAGTGTTTTGGCGTCGGGGTAGTTGTTTTGTGCTGGTCTCAGCTTATCAATAGTGATACTAGTGGCTAGAAATGCCTGGAGGCATTAGGACCCTGGACCCAAGGTGAGCCCTCTTTCCGAACCAATGTTGTGGATCAGCCACATCTGGATCAGCACCTGTGCTTCTTATCATGACTGCAAGATAAACCTCAGTAATAACCACCAGGAAATTTTGAAAGGACAAGTTTTATTACTTACAAGTCCTGGAGGGTACCTGGCATGCCTGGGGCCACTCGGTAAGGTTACAGTTACAGAAAAAGACCTCCAACCTGGGGTACTGCTTTTATTGGGGTCAAGGGTAGGGGCCTAGGGTTTCACAGGTTTACTCTTTTTTCTTTTTCTTCATGGATTTTTCTTTTTAAATCGTCACCCGAGGATATGTTTATTGATTTGAGAGAGAGAGGAAGAGGGAAAAAGAGAGGGACATCGATGCGAGGGAGAAATATTGATTGGTTGCCTCCTGCACACGCCCGGACCGCGGACTGAACCCACAACCTAGGTATGTGCCCTGACCCGCAGCCAAGCCGGCAGCCCTTCGGTGTACGGGATGACGCTCCAACCAACCGAGCTACCTAGCGAGGGCTCACGGGTTTACTCTTTATCGGTGAATATAAAACATAAGAACAGGTCAACAGGACTGTTTTGGAGTTTGTGTCTTCCTACAAATTTTCTCATGGCATCTATGTGCCTAATTTGTGGCCATAAGGTTGTCACACTATTTTCTTATAATTCTTTCCATTTTCCTGGGGTAAGTGGCGATGTTTCCCTTTTTAGCCCTGATTTTGGTGGCTTCTTTGGAATCTCTTTTTCTTCTTGGTCAGTCTGCCCAAGGTTTGCGATTCTGATTATCTTTTCAAAAAGCCAGCTTTAGGTTTTAGTGCTTTCATGGTGACAAATTCAGAATAAAGTTTGCCTCTGAGGAAGGTGAAGAGAATGGGATCAGGAGGAGGACTACAGGGGACCTCCAAGGTAATAGTGGTGTGTAAAACAACATTCCCATAAATATGTGATGAGGGACTGAAGGGCTCCCAAATATGTATCTCTAACTCTGACCGTTCACTGGAGCTCCCGAATCAAACTTTGAAGTGCATTCTGGATAATTCCACTCGCATGTCCGACAAGATCCTCAACCTCAACATTTCCAGAAACCATCACTTCTTTCCCAAAATTGCTTAACTCCCTGGAGACGGATGGCCATTTCTCAGGTGAATGTACGCTGGGAAAAGACAACCACCCAGACCTGTCAGATGTCTGTCTCGTGTACATCAGTTCCTCTGGGGCAAGAGCAAGCCAGCCAATTCTGTTTGTTTGTTTAAGAAATTTTTAAATTAAAGTGCAACTGGTTGGCATGCAATATAGTATATTAGTTTCAGGGGCACAACATAAGTGATTCAACATTTACATGTCTTACGATGTGAAAATTAAAAACAGAAATACCATACCACCGAGCAATTTCACTTCTGGGTACTTATCCAAAGAAAAGGAGAACGCTAATTCAAAAAGATGTCTGTACCTCTATGATCGTTGCAGCATTATTTACAATAGCCAAGATATGGAAGTAAACCAAGGTCCATCGATGGATAAATGGATAAAAAAGGATGTGCTACATATATACAATGGAATATTATGCAACCAACTCTTTTTTTATTCTCAATGGCCCCCATGCATGTAGAGGATGCTAAGTCCTGTCAGCAATCTGAGACAGATGAGGCAGAGGCCGCTCTCCCGGGCGGTTCCCCGGAAAAGCCCAAACACTGGATGTATGCTCCAACTCAGGTTCTCCCCAGGAAGAAGCTGGGAGTTGCGGGGCTGGGGGGGTTCCTGCTCCTTTCCTCACTGGGCCAGGGGAGTGCGTAGCAGTCCAAACTGTGACCTTTGTTTTCTGAGGCCCCCGACCTGGCAACCTTTCCTGTCAGTACTCAGTTTGGGGCAAGGCAGAAGCTAGTCCTTTGAGCAACCTCACGCAAAGTCTGAAAGCGGGATGTATGCTTCATTCCTCTCTTTCCCGCCACAGGGAGAAGCTGAGGATCTGGGAGTTATCTCCCAATTGTCACACTGTGCTGGGAGGAGGAACTATGGTAAGTGAGTGTGTACTAGTCTGAACCATTGCCTTTGTTCAAAGCACTCCCAGCCCTGGGGTGCTTAGATTCAGGCAAGAGAGAAGCCAGTCTCTTAGGAAGCCCGCTGAAAAGGTGGAACTGTGGGATGTATTGAAGCCGTTTTCTCTCTCTCTCTCCCGAGGGAGGAGCCAGGAGCTGGGAGTGTCCTGCTGGCCTGGCACTGTGCCAGGGGCAGACACTTTGGTAAATGAGAGCCATGAACTTTCCCGCCGGCTTCAGTGTAGTTGGTTTCTCACCCCAAAGAGGTGCAGAAGACTCTTAACTGGTTTCTGGGTTTCTCACAAAGGAAATTGGTCCGTGTGCCGTTCTTGTTAATGTCTGCCGAGGGGGAAGAAGTGTCTGGGCTTCCTATTGCACCATCTTCTGATGTCACCCACTCATTTGGACGCGATAAATGAGTAAAATATATGGTAAGCGAACCGTATGTCTCAAAAGGTGTTTTTTATATCCCGTGTGCTCTACACCCAAAACTAATACAAATTAGTGTTGAATGCAAGCCGTAGGTGGAAAATAAAATAAGAAAAAATAGTTTTAGGAAAAACAAAATGGAGATATAACCCTCAGACTGGGAGACAATATTTGCAAAACAGACTTCTTATGAAGGACTTGTATCTGAAAGGGATAAAGAACATTCAATATTCAATAACATGAAATCAAACAACTCGATAAAGAAGGAGCAAAAATATTGAACAGGCACTGTGCTGAAGGAGATAACGGATGGCCAGGAAGCTACTGGGAAGATGTTCAACCTCATTCATCATTAGGGAAACACAAATTAAAGCCACAGTGAAATACCACAATACACCTATAAGCATGGCTAAAATAAAACAAATACAGGGAATGCTAAGGGCCAGAGGAAATGAGGAACCACTAGAACTCACAAGCATTCCTGGGGAGAACGCAAAAGGGTGTAGGCTTTCTGGAAAGCAGTTTGTAAGTCTCTTACAAAGTTAAAAACACGCTTACCTTTTGTTCTGTCCAGCAAGCTGACTCTAGATATTTGCCCAAGAGGGATGAAAACCAACGTTCACGGAACGCCCACACGCAAGTGTTCATAGCCGCTTTCTCAGCTGCTCAGGTGACTGTACACTGGGGCTGGACGATTACCCAGACATTTAAAGGACTGCGGCACACAGGGTCCGAGCTGACGTTGATCCTGGAGGCCCAAAGTGTCACAGAGGGGAGCCTGCTCGAAACGGGCTTATGAGGCACTGGAGAGCAAAGGAGTTGGGAATGGAGTCTGCTTCACGGCAAGCTGACCGGCTCTCTGGATCAACACAGTGGTCGTTTCTCCAGCCCTCAACTTTGATAACTGTTAGGTATGCACTTGGAAGTCCGAGCAACAACGCCCACACGGTCATTGGTCTGTGGGGTAAGGGCTATCATGG